>JAQPPZ010013972.1:0-80094 GCA_028583015.1 Wollemia nobilis
GTATGAAAGGATTCATTATTTCATTCTTAGCTATGAAGTTTGTTATTACAAGATGGAGCATGATACTTATATTAAACGTCATGAATGCTAGATTCTCATAAATGTGTTATATATTGTTTGACCAATGTATCATTGGAAATTTAACTTTTATGAGTTGAAATATGAATATATAACTTTATGTTTCCTTGGAGATGATAGATTTGACCTTACTTTATTTGTTTTGAACATCTATGATATGCACTCTTCTATATGGATTTCTATTTATCAACCTTAGTGTGCAAACTCACATGAGTGAAGCTATGTGATAATTGTCCCACTATTTATTTTATGATGTTGTCTATTAGTGCTTAATGAAGAGTCTTCTTGACCTTACTCACTTGGGAAGTCAAAATTTACTATCAATTATTTTTTAGATACGTGCCTATGAATTGTGAGCCACTAGAAGGCACCCAAGAGGATTTTGTATTACATTAGGGGTAATGAACTTAGATGGGATTTGATTACTTTGTTTGAGACCCTACTATGTTGTAGGGATTTTTGATGTAAATTAGGATTATAATCATGGGGAGCATAAGTCCACAACTAATTCCACGATTTTAATTGATTAAGGACCTATTTTTTAGTGGTACAAGTGATACTATACCATATCTTTATCTTCTATAAAAAGTAGAATATTGAAGTGCTAACTAGATTGTAAAGCATGTTTGATGGATGTTAATGGTTCTTGACTAGTTTGGCCTTCCTAATAAAGGTACTACTACTCTACATTATGACAATCAAATTCATCCATAACAACTGCTTGAGTAGATTATAGACATATTAAACAAGGACATGTATAAGATGAATTTTCTTAGGATGTAAGAGATCCTTTGTGTATGAGAGTGTGATTTAAGCTGATATGATCCATTAGGTTTTTGCTTCAACAAATTTAGCTTAATAAAAGATGTTAAATTATGGTTAATATCCACTTGAGACCATGACTAATTTTATGTTGTGGTTTGGTATCTTTTCTCGACGAGCCTATGCTCACCTTATTGGGTGATTCTTGTAGGATTATTATTATCCAATGATTGGCTGACTTAAATGACATTGGAATTGTGCCTTAACATGGGTGGCATTTATATACCTCCTAAACCAACAATTGTTATATAAGGTTTTTGCTTCAAACAATTTAGCTTAAGGAGAGATAATATAATATGGTTAATATCCACTTAAGGCCATGACTAATTTTGTGTTGCCCTATGAGCCTATGTTCACCTTATTGGGTGATTCTTGTAGGATTTTTATTATTCAATGGTTGGATGACTTAACTTAGGTTGGGATTGTGCCTTAACATGGGTGGTATTTATATAATTGACCACCCATTTTTATATAGTTTAGAAATTTATTTATACTTTTTAGTAAGATATTAATGGTGTCCAAGGGTATGTTATTATACTTCATGATGTTATTCATTATCTATGAGTGATATATTTTCTTTCTTTATTGGGTAATGTAGTTGATTCTATTCATTCTTAAATATATTGTAGATGCTCTATAATAGTGGTCTTGTAGATGCAATATGTGTACATGCCTATTGAAACTTGTAGCTCTTTACTCATTGATGTATAGTGTTATCCATTTAGTTCACTTAGAAAATTTTCATAACAATATTTTCTTAAGTTAAATATTTTATATTTAATTTTAAATTCATCTTAATAAAATTATATAATTTTATATTCAAATTAAATATCAAAGTTGCTTGTTGATAACTATATTATTTTTTGTGTAAAATTTTTATTCATTTTGACTAACTTATCTCTTGTTGTCATTGCCAAAGCATGAACAAAATATTAGGAAGATACCAACGATGTACTTCACAAGAGTATTCCCCCAAAACTACAGATATGGAGGTATTTCTTAGTTATGATGAAGTCATGAACCTCACTTACATTATTTATGATTTAATTATGTTAAATTTTCTATGTAATTTAAATTTCAACATAATATATTCAGTCATTTGAATTATTTATCTAACTAAATTGTCAAATAAAAGTAACAACAAAAATTCTTTCATAATATGTTATTATCTAAATATCAAAATGGTTGTAAGTTTCATAATAGGAACATTATTTTAAGTACTAAAAAGAAATAAAATGCTTTATATGTGTTTCTAGAATTCACAAAGTCTTATAATTGTGTGATAGTATTATTATTTTTATTAGATATAGAAGGGGTTTTGAAAGGGTCCCCAAACCTTTTACAATAGGAGAAGCCCTACAAAACTTAGCCTAAGACCAGAAATACTAGGACAAGAACAACTATAAAGCACTACAACTGACCATCCATCACCAAGTGAACCAACTACAACTTGATACAAGAAACAAAATTAGAACAATGTTGGTGAGCCCCCACCAACCAACACTCCCACACAACTGCACCACAAAACCTTCCTTCATAAATAGTAAAAGCTTAGAGAGCATCAAGAAGCATGCATCGCTAAATCCAATTGAATAAGACCTTCAAGAAAATTATCTCTCCAAATAGATAGACCATTTAGACTTATATCTAGGTTTACCATAAAGCCAGTATGGCAATTTCCTTCTTTGAAGATATGCTTTATCTTCCTATCCTCTCTAGCCTAAAGAATATGCCTAGATTCCATAATCACAACCTCAATGTTCCAACCGAGGACTGAATCACCTTTGACCAAGTTTATAATATTAAGCGATTCTCCTTCAGTGTAAATATTTTAGTACCCCATATTCTCCACAAGAGGAGACCTTGGTAAAGGGCTCTGGCCTTCGCAACATGGCAAGTATGGATATCTAAGAATTCGACTCATGCTAGTAGAAGCCCACCTCTATCATCCTAAGCACCCCACCAATGCTAACATTATTGGGATTACCCTTTGAAGCTCCATTAAAGTTTATTTTAACCCAATCTAGAGAAGGAGGTTCCCACCTCACAAGGGCCTGGGGATTAGGACCAAGAAGACCAATAACTCTATTGCTCTATTGAAAGTCTATTTTCCTTTCGAGCCCAGCCTCCTAAAATCTGCCCTCCTCCAAAGCGAGAGAGGATACATTCTCTAGTGTGAAAGCTAAGGATTTGGTACAAACAAAGGTAGGATCTCTTTTGAAGTTTTTAAAAATTCTACTATTCCTCTCCTTCCACACCTACCAAAAAATATGTACATAAGTAAACATTTCAACCTTATAGAGGAAAAAGGAGATGATCATTCAACACAAACATCAACAAGCAAACTCGACACCACCCAACTCAGTCCCAAAAAATTAAAAATAGAGTTAAGAACTTCCACAGAGAATGAGCATTGAAAGAATAGATGACTTGTATGTTCCTCATTAGCACCACAGAGGTAACATTTGTTCGACATCAACTGACCTATTTTTTTAAGATTTTCAATGGTCAAAATCTTATTTAGAGTTGCAAACCAACAAAATATATTCACCTTTGGTGCTAGACCCTTAAGCCATAATTTGAAAGGTGGGACCCACTGAGGAGTCCTAATAACCAGCAGATTGTAGGTAGACTTGACTGAAAAGGATCCATTATTTTCCCCTGCCTAGATGATCCCATCCTCTTCATTTCTCTGTTTAATAACCTGAAACTTCAACTTATTAGAAATTAGAATCCAAGCTTCAAGTTCAACATTGTTGATATTAGACTTGTCTAACGATTTTCTAAACCTTCAACCCATTGATCACCTCGATAAATTCAACCACCTTAGACCCAAAGACTAATCTGGTCCTAGGCTCCAAACATTCTAGATTTAGAATCTATGTAAGGGGCTAGTCCATCAACCAAATATCTTTCCAAAAATCAATCTTGAGTCCATCACCTAACCTCCACCTACAACCTTTAGAGACAATCACCCTTGAATTTTGCACACTCAACCAAAAGGCTAAACCAAAAATTTGGTAGAGGATCAATAAGCAAAAAATTCTCCTATATCAAATATTTGGCTGACACAATGTTGACCCAACTAGTTTCAGTTTGATTTGCCAAATTCCATCCATGTTTTGCAACTAGAGCCTTATTCATTTTCCTGATATTACATAAATCTAAACCACCATCTATTTTAGGGTTGTAGACTTGCTCCCATCCAACTAAGTGAAATGTTTTCTTCTCATCAAACTCGTATCAAAGAAATAACTTTTGAATATGTTAAATATTCGATAAAATATTATTAGGAATTCTGAACATAGATAATAAGAAGGTTGGAATACTCTAAGGAATAGACTTTACTAGGGTAGCATTTCCAGCTTGACTAAGGAGGGATCCTTTCCACCTGATTAGCTTCCTCTATAATTTTTCCACCACATGTTCCCAAAATGAATCCTGGATTCTACCTTTAAATAAAGGCATTCCAAGGTAAAGATATAGGAGGGAAGCCACCTCACAACCCAACATGCAAGCAATTATCCAATGCCTTTCTAAGGGGTATTCAAAAAGAAATTTTTTACTTTTTATATAATTTATCTTTTACCGAGATGCAATTTCAAATACCTCCAAGATTCCTTTTAGCACCTTTACTTGGGGAACTGAAGCAAGGAGGGAGAGCAAAACATCATCTACAAATTGGTGATGATAAATAGGATCCAATGATAAAGAGGGATTGATACGTTCCATAAAGGGTCCTAACTTGATAGTCCTACCTAGAGCTTCTGCTACTAAGATATAGAGGTAAGGGGACAAGGGGTCCCCTTGGCAAATGCCTCTCAAACTTGAAAAATAACTTTGTGAGGACCCATTTATTAAGACCAAAAACTTGGACAAGCATGGACAAGTTTTATCCAACTTTGGAAAAAACCAAAGTTTCCCAAAACCTTTAACAAAAACTCCCACGAAACCCTGTCATAAGTCTTGTTCATGTCTAATTTGAGGAGGAGACCAACTCTACCATTTTTATCAGCTGAATGAAGGATTTCATAGACAACTATGATATTGTCCAGGATTTGTCTCCCTGGAACAAATCCACTTTGGACTGAATCAATCAAGGCTAGAAGAAAATGTTTTAATCTATTAACAAGGGCCTTTGTTAAAATTTTATAAATAGTGTTACATAAGCTTATGGGTCTAAAGTCACCAAAATCCTTTGCACCAACGATATTGGGGATCATATTTAAACAAGTAGAATTCACTTCGAATAAGATATGATTGGTGGTTTGGACCTCCCTAAGGGAATCAACAATATCCTTCCCCACAATATGCCAATAATTCTGGAAAAAGTAGGGGGAAACCATCAAGACCTGGAGCATTCATTCCTTCCATCACAAATATAACTAACTCTAACTTCCTCATCATTGAAGAGAGATACAAGGTATTGGTTCATATCAGTTGTGACAAGGCTAGGAATACTACCAAGCAACTTATTTTGGGTTTCCTCATTACAAAGCTCTTCCACCCTGATGAAATTTTTGAAAAAACCCACAACCGCAACTCTTATATCCTTAATGTGAGTAGCACTGGATCCATCAACTTGCCGAATTTCTCTAATCCTATTTGAGCTTCTGTGATTAAATAGATGAAATAACTTCAGTTGTGAATGGAGTACTTATAATTCTAAATACTACTACAAAATTAGAATTATAGATTGCTAAAGAAAATATTTGAAGGTGTCCTTAGTAAAAATTTACTAGTTGTGCATGTGTATATGTATGTATAAAGATAGAGTATTTGAATTATTTGGGAAATGTTGGCAAAGGTAGTGAATTAAAAAAATAATAAAGGCAAAATTCCCTCACTTAGAATCATGTTGAACTTTAACAAACAACTATGAATAAGCTAGGGTATTTTTTATAGGGATCAATTTTGTAATTGAAAAAGAATAGAAATATATATCAATGGAGGGAATTCGTAAATTATTATTAATGGATGTGAATATTGGATAAAATCTAACATTATTTCTACTATCCATCAACTATTATTGGAGGTAGTATCTTGGAAATGTCAACATATTTGTAGAGAAGGAAAATAACTAGTAGATAATGTAGCCAATCATAGTGTTGATATTTATTTTGGAAAAATTAAAATATTATAAGGAAACTAGCTAAGTAAGATTTTATATTTTAATAAAATTAATGTCAGGGAGTCAGTGCAAAAATATAGTATATTGAAGAAGATGAGGAATATCATTAATATAAAGTTATATGAAGATAATCGTATGTGGTTTTATTGTTCGTAGAAACACTATAATATTTTGTTATTTAATGGGAGTGGATGACAATAGGAGTCGTACATAATTTATTAAATAACATAAATATAAAAGTAAAAATATTAGATGATAATTTTCTCTCTTCTTCACTCATCTCTTCTCTTTGTAACCTCATGTAATTATTTAACAAAAATAATAATTTAGTTTCTAAATTTCTCTTCAACAATTAAAATGATTTTGTTATTTATTGTAAAAATATACCTTAATTTCATTAATGTAAAACTCAATGAAATCTTTATTAGTAATTAGAATTATAATGGTATTAGTAATTAGAATTATAATGAAATCTTTAAAAAATTAAATTAGTTGAAAATGAGATTACATCTCCTGCCTTTCTAGGATTGAAGGATTTTAAGCCAAGTTTTAACAGAGGATATGGGGCTATTCTTCCTCACATCTGATCTACTAGAACTATCTATACAAAAAAATAGTAACCATGTAAAGCAAGGATATATAAATATATATACAATAAATAATACTACCATCAATGGTAAGAATGAAAAAAAGAGCTTCTACGGGTCCATTGAGGCCACCATCAAGGAGTATATTCATAGTAAGTGAATTCTCCTCGATCAAAATAAAAGAATCCTTGGTAAAACTGGTTATTGTAGTTATTAAAGTAAGGACTTCAAGGGTTCATGTCACACTAAGGTTGGTGATAGTGGTTTTTGAGCGTATATTATACCACTACAACTATACATCGTCATATTCAAGGGTATAGGGGTCAATCATGTTGACTTTCTACCAAATTCTATCCTTAAGACAATGGGAAAAGGCTAAGACCACCACAATTGGATCCAATTGATAGTTGTACATGAGAAGACATGTTAATTCTACATAATACTCCTCAAAAATTCCTTTTTGCTTAGTTTACATCCAATAGACCACATATGATATCAAGGATCCTTTATCAAACCTTTGGAGGAATTACACTTTGAAATCCATCCATAAAATATAGGTCCCTAGTTGGAGAAAATCCCATAACAAACCATTAATAAGTATATTTCCAACTTAGTATCAACTAAGTTGACACAACCTTCTTCAAGAACATGGTATATACTATAGTTGAGAAAATCAAAATCGATAAATGATTGAATTAAAAAAATCAGAAATTGGGAAAAAAACGAGGAAAAAATCAACAAAAAATCGGCAAAAAAGAGCCAAAGAAAACATAAATTTTCATTGAAAAAAGTTGTTTTCATGCATATTACAATGAATTAACATTATGTAAATCAAATATTGCAATAAAATTAGTAATTCATGTTTAGGGCTCAAGCTTTAACTACACATGAAAGTGACAAAACACATCTTGTATTGCTTATAATATGAAAATGTACAAATTACAAAATGTGTCAAAATGCCTCAATAGGCCCACTATCTAGACACTAGTATCTTGTAATTCCTTTGCCCTTTTCCCTTGTAGAAGACCTAGTATCTTTTTGTTGATGTGCCATTACTTCTTCTTGTGCATGTGCCTCTTGTTCGTCCTTGGATGCTATCTCATTTGCTAGGTCTTCAAAGTTTTTTAATTCATCCAAGGAGAAAAGAGGCTCTTCCTACTGCTCCTACACTACATCTGTGATCTATATAGATAATGGATCAATGTCACTTAGGTCAATGGGCTAAGTACTTAATTTTTTAAAAGTTCTTTGGTGGAGACAAAGGGTTTAAGTTTTAAAGTTTAACTTGAAATATTGAAAATTGATAAATGGGCTTGCATACATCATGAAATAATATTTACTTATATAGTATCTACTTAAAAGGTGGAAAAAACCCCGAAACTAGGGTTTAGAGTTTAAAGTTTTAAACTTCAAAGTTCAAACATTGATAAATCATAAAACTATTTGCAAACGCTAATCTAGATTCTAAACCTTGTTTCAACTTGGAGAAAAAAATAGTTTTTAAAAGATTTTCTTACCTCAGTGAATCCTCTAGGTGATTGTTGTTGGCTATCAGATTCTTTGAAACCGTAATCCGCTCGCTCTTAGGATACCCTAGGGTGTTTGGGTTAGGGTGGTAGTAAGTAGATAGATTTTTTTCCTTTTTTGGAAGATCTTAAGTTGAAAAAAGAGGGGAAAAAGTGAAGTTTCTACTTAAATCCTTAGTACCCTCTACACATGTAGTTGCGGTCGATTCTTTACCGATTTTTTTCAAAAAATGAAAAAAAATCGAAATCATTGTTTTTCCAAAAAAATGGCAAAGAATTGTCGAGTCGACGATTCTATACAATTTAAACTAACAAATCATTGAATCACCACAAAATTGTGATTTTACCAATTTTTGCTACTATGGTATAGGGCACCCTAAAAAGTGGGGATGTTAATAAATGGAATAAGAAAATTACAAGGCCAATAAAGGAAAATATAATCATCTCCTATAGAGGAATCTAGATGAGAAGCAAATCCTGAAATGTAATCATCCATACTTAAAAGAGCACCTCTAATAGGAAAGGGAGTCATGTGACTACCATAGGAAATTGGAGGATTATGACAAGATGAAGGCTACTGGGAAATACATATCCCTTAGATTTGGTGTCTATTAAATGTTATATGGATGTTTTCCAACAACTTATGGAGACTCGTGATTGATGGTATGTATAATAGAAGATATTTTAGGAAGCTTTGGATATTGGCTAAAGAAATTCTAAGTTTATATTGAGAGATTGCAATGGAATTAACCACAATTAATTGTTTCTCAATATAGGTATGCATACCATGATCAATAATATTAAGAATAGTATTACTAATTAGAGGGTTACTAGGAGTGAAAGGGGTAAGGTTACTAGGAGGTAAATCCATGATGATTAAGAAAAAAAAGATGTTAGTCAAAACTATTGATATATAAAGGAGTGTTGTGATGCTTCTTGGGATTGTTGGGTTGGTACTTCTTTCTGATCATGGACACATCCTCTAAATGATCAATGTACTATAATCTATTATTAATTCACAACTAACTCGTAAGAGTAATGGGTTCGTTCATACACTAGAAAAAATTAAAAAAACAATAGAATCCTTTGGAACACTTCTAAAAATTATTGTGAGAGATACCCCTTTGTTTTAATCAACTTGAAGAGGTGATCATAATAAGATAGGTCTCCTACAAGGGTCCTAGCACTCCCTATTCTTGAATAAGTATTGTTGGAAGTACCCCTTATTTTGACTAGCTTGGAGAGACGATTGCAATGAAATAGGTCTCCTACAAGGGTCCCAACACATATGATACTCTTTTTAAATTAAATTTAGAAAAGGAATTAACAAAAATAAACTCATAATACTATAGAAAAATACATCAAAAGATGATCCAAAAAAGTTGACAAAAAGTTACTGGAAAATAAGAATTAGAATTGTTCAATAGAGGTTCTAGAATGGTTCACGTGCCCTTTTACCATAAATTCACACCACCATAGGGAGCCAAGATTGATGCTTTGATACCACTTGTAAATAAATAACTTCAAGAAATATAGTGATGATAGTAGTAATTCAACAATTCACAATATATAACATCCACTGATACGAATAAATCCAAATTCAATGCTAGAATATTAGAAATACAAGTAATTAAATTCCATATTCAAATCACTACAAATTCTTAGACACTTAGAGAGAGAATTATCTTAGCCAGTTAGAGAGGATGAAATCTCATATGTACAATAAATATGACTAAATTTGAATATGAAATATGATTCCAACTACAATATAACTCTTCTTATCTATATATTGAATCGACATTAATTCTAACCTTAATGCTCAAGGGATGACTACCTTAACCTAGATATTGAGCTAATAAACATAAATATAGATGACATGACTACATTGGTTTTATTATATCATACCCCTAATATTCTATGATACAATTTTCATCCTCACTTTTTATTTTTATTAGTGGGATTAGTCCCAATTGTGAACACCTATGATATTTTTATTTAGCTTCCTATGTCAATAACACTTTGAGTTTATTTTTCTCTTTGTTCATTCTTTGTTGACCTTCCTTTATTTTTCCCATTGCTAGCAACACTTTCATCTTCAACAATCTCCTCCATTTTCTCATATTTTTGTAATGAGATTTATATTCTAAAGATTTATCCTGCCTTAGAGAATCTGAAATACAAGGAATAGCCTCAAATATTTTCTTCTTTATGTTGCCCTGAAAACCCTAACGTACAAGGATGATCCTCCATAGTAATTTATTTATTATATTACTCTATAAACCCTTAATTTCCATGGATATCCTCCACGTGGATTTGTTTATTATGATACACTTGAGATCCTAAAGTGTAACATATGCACTTTGTACAAATTTTATTTTTATTGTAAGAAGAGGATTTTATGTTACTGTAGAAAAATGAAAATAAAAATGATTTACCTAAATTAATCTTGACCTCTATCTCATTCACTTTAAAATTTACATCCCCATATTATTTTGCACCTTTAAATCCTTCTAAGTTTGAACTTGCACATTGTATTTTCTCATCCATTGTGTTATTTTTTCTTCAAATGTGATTCAAGTAAAATATAATGGCTTTGCCATTTGATGATGCGTAGTGTTTTTTACCACTTTCTTAGGAGTAGAAAATCTTTGATTTAACCTATTTTCTATTATGATATGATCTCCTTGTTTCATATTGAAGTTTGTCTCATACCCAAAATTTTCCATATCTTTCTACATAATCTTTACTTTGCAATGTCTTACCATGTGTTTTATCTTATAAAATTTGTGATATCAAAATGTAATATTTTCACAATCCACTTATTAATCCCATTCTCTTGATTCTGATTTAATCCTAATGGACATTGATAAAGATTTTTAAATATCAATGGCAACACATATTCAAGTGTATACAACATGCATTCTCTCTTTAGTTGTTGGTCCCTCCTGGATGAACTCCCCTAGAGTATTATTGATATTCTTAAAAACCTTCTTATTGATGAGCTGATAAGGAAGTCCAAAAAGCCTAATCCATAATGGAATCCTTTTACTAGTCTCTATCTCCACAAAAAAATTCTCACTCCATGGTCTTAAATATAATGCATGTTTACCTATAAACCAAGGGTTATCATCCATTATTTTATCCCTTATTTTTGAACTAGAGAAGATATTGGGGAAAAATCCTTTTGGAAAAAAAGTGATGGAGTAATTTGAATTCAATCTTGACTTCCACTTGATCTAGCCTTGAATCATTGAAAAAAACATTGAATTGATAAAAGGGGTTTCGAAAGGGTCTTGAAACATTTTAACAGAATGACCATAATTATTTAAAATAATATTTTGTATAGGGAATCACACTCAAAAAAGAGGGGATCACCCTAGCACATCCAACACCAAAAAAGAGGAATCAGGTAAAATAAAAACTAGAATAGGAAAAATAGAAAACAACCATCTAGATGATCCTCATTTGAGCCTACCTCACCTTAGATTTTTTATCAAAGAAGAGAGCAGATCACAATCCGTGATGGAGTCTTCTTTTGCAATTTCACTGCCAACATTATCAAGACTAGGGTCCAAGGAAGAAACAATTGGGGTTTCAGATTAGGCTTTCTCCTTATCAATATGGGCCTTATACAGTGCTATCTCTTTGTCTTGGGTCTTCTCCTTAAATTTCTTATCAATATTGGACTTCATATGGGCCTTCTAATTTTCTTGGGGTTTTTTTATTGATCAAAGGCTAAGCTTCCTCCTAGTCCTTCTCCTAGGAAATATGGGCCCTCTTTTAGGCTATGTTATTAAAGGGTTGAGCCTCCCCCTAGGAAATCACTTTGCTATTCGAATTAACAACACCCGAAGCCACTTCAGAGGAACATGAGCACTATTTGCATTTCCTTGACTCAACTTGGGGGGTTAAGGGGCACTAAACATAGAGTCTCGACTTTATTTCATACTCGATAGATTACATTCTACTTCTAAAATATAAAAGAAGATCAATAAAAGATGGTAGTTTTGATTCAAGGTTAAAATTTATGAATATTCTTGCATAAACCATTTGGTACATGGCTTTAGTTGCAGGATAAAAGGCTACAAGATCTTTGACAGCCCTAGTGATAGCACGAAGAACATCTTCATGCCATGACTGAATCGGTAATCCAGGAAGCCTGACCCAAATCAAGACAAAGTCGATGCTCTCCACCTCATGGTCGAAATCAGGAGACCATCTTAAAAGAAAGAGACTTTGTCTACTGAAGAAGCGATCACCCAAAAGGATTCATATTGAATCTTCAATATTTTTTAGCTTGATGAAGAAAAACCTTCTTGGAAGGGCTATAAGTTTCATATATTTGCAAGGCTTCCATTTAGTGAAATCCCACTTTCTAATAAAACTAATGTTGGGATAAGAACACATAAATTTATCGATGAGAGAAAAGGAATCCTTAGAAACTACCAAGGAAGTAATCTTAGAAGGGACTCTTAGTTTACCTTGGTTGGGAAGCAAATCAAAGGAGACACCTCCAAGAGGGGTTGAAGAGGAATAAAATTTATCGATGAAAGATGGATGAAGGGTAGGGTCAGGAGGATCCACCACAAATCCCTCACAATGTAATGCGACAACTAACCCCTTAGCAAACCTAGAGCCATCCAACACTAATGGTTGACCATCAACATTGTCACATCTTGATCCTCTAGTACAACCTTTACAAAAGATCATATCTAGACCATATATGTCAATCATAAGCCCAAGGGTTTCTACAGACTCCAACCCTAGTGGTTGACCATCAATGACATAATATTTATCAAGGAGAAAGGGAGGGTCAAGAGGACCTATCCCAATGCCCTCACGAGGTGATACAACAACAAACATCTCAACATACCCAAATCCATCTAATACTAGAGGTTGACCATAAATACCGTTAGGTCTAGATCAACTAGCATAGCCCTCACAAAAGATTTTACCTGGACCAAATTTGTCAATAAAATGCTCAGTCGTTCCAAACCTCGGAGGGATTACAGGAGCAGACCCAGGGGCCAAGATACCATGAGAGGATGTTGTATTCTACATGTATTCCGTAAGGGATTCTATGGAGTACGGATCTCCTCCTTCAGCAACATACTTGTAAATTTTCTCCATATTCTCCTGCCAACCCTCAACGAGGATGATCGGCGTTGTTTTGCAAGAAGCACATCTTTTTCCTAGGAATATGCATCTTCCTCGCCCACGCGAAACACCATGCTCTATTCCTATCTCACTTGAGAGCATGATTCGACCTCCAATAATCATTGAAAAAGTTGGCCAGTATGCATGAAACTTATATATTTAACCCTCTACTTTAAAAAAATACTATATCATGTTTGATCATCTCATCCTTAATAATCACTTTTAGTGTAGTATTTGCTACCTAAATATGGTTTTCCATAGATTCTCTATTTCTTTTATTGATAACTAGAGCATCCATACATTCAACTAGCACATCCTCACTTCCAACTAAGGCATCCTTTCAACAAGGACTTTCAAAAATGACTTTCTTACCGTATTAGTCAAATTTCTTCACATAAATCCTTTAGGTTTGGAGTTTTTCCTAAGATCTAGAACAAGAAGTGATACTTGCTTCTTGTTCACACATTATTTCATATTCACACTTCCTTCTGGCACCCATATCTTTTGTTTTCTTTTTAAAATAAGAAAATTGTGAGGCTCACACTCACTCATAAGTGCTTTTAATTTCAAAATAATAAGTTATTATTTATTTATTTTAAGTAGGGTTTTGAAAGGGTTACCCTTTACCTTTTACATCAACTTAGTCACATTGAGCGATATAGCCTATAGGGTTTTGAAAGGGTTACCCTTTCCCTTCTATTTGTCCCAACCAGTGAATCAAGGCCCCATTGGCACAAAATAATATGTTATTTACTAGAATAAATTTTTTTGTTATTTCTACTATTCTTTAATAGAAATAATACTCTACTAGTTTACTAGAACCTTCTCGAATCTCTTTAGTAATAAAGTTTTAAACATCTAATGGTTGTTAAAAAATTAAAGGTATTAGAATTATTTAGACTTGTTAATTTCTTAAATTAATTTCTAGTTGATGTATTCTTACATTTGTGCATGAATGGTAAGGCTAATAACTTTATTATAGTATTCCATATTTTTTACTAGAAGATCATATATGTGGTAAAGACTCGGAAATAATTATTATAAATATGTTTGGTTGTGATATAACAATATCTTAAAATAATTGATGCAAATGAGATTCAAATTCACATCAAAAATACATAAAATCCATGCCAACATAATTTTTCTTAATTGATTACATAGGATTGAAAAGAGCCTTACCTGTAACATATCATGACCACATAGTGATATTAGAACAACTTAGCTATTACGTATATATTACCTAGCAAGATTTGAACAAGGATCTCGTCCTTGAAATTAAATGAATATATTTTATTGAATTAATAACATTTAATTATGATAACATAATTTTTAAGTTAAACCAATATTATTTTCTTTAAAAATATTATCTAAAAAACAATTACAATATTTTAAATATAAAATTATTGTATAAAATTTAAATATTATAATATAAATAAAATTATTTCATATAATTAAATGTCCAAAATTAATTAATAATTACAATTTTTATTAATTAATTTTTTAAGAGCTACAAAAATTTATTAGTATACATATTCAATTCCTTTCTTCAAATATTGTTTTCTCTCACCTCTATTAACATCCACTAGTACATATTTGTATGTGTGAAAGTAATTGGTCCTCTTACTTTCTAATTTGTTTATTGTAATATTCTACTTATATAAGTTTATTTCTAATAATATATTTTTATGATAAAATTTTGTTCTCAAATTTTAAAATAACATTATTATCAATTATAATAATTGAACTCTATCAACTGCGCTCCCAATTATTAAAAAAATTGTGATTGCAATCAATTCATCTATGTAACCAATATAAATAAATATATAAATATATAAATATAAATATATATATATACTTTTAACTTTAAACACAATTAAAAAAATAAAAATACTTATTCTTACAATTTTAAAGTATTAATATACTTAGGAAATCTCACACTTTCTCACTATTTTAAAGTATTAATATGCCATGTGCTGATTTAGTTTCTCAACATGTTGTTAGGTTTTGCGTTCTGAATTAGAGCACTTGGAAAACATCATCGGTGGACTGGAGAAAAGGCAAAAGTAAGAGCTAGAATTCAAATGAAAATTTAGAATTACTATTAATTAAAAATTAAAAATATTCATAGTTTGTAGTTCATTGAAGCAGACATATGATTGGTGAAGATTTGGATTCCTTAAGTTTTAAAGAACTACACTCCCTTGAGCGGAAACTGGAAAAGGGTAGGAAAAGGATACACTCCAAAAAGGTAACATAGGATAACGAAAATATCTTATTTTTTTATAAAATATTAAAAAAAAAATCGCACTGATTTTATGCAATTTATATAAATGCAAGAATAACATATTATTTATATTGTATAGGACAAAATCTTGGGAGAACATATTGCCATGAGGAAAAAGGTATTGCATGGTTGATAAAAATAAAATAAAAAATGTGATATTTAATTTAGTTTTTTAATTATAATAAGTAAGGTTTTGATTAGGTTTTTAAATTAGTTATAAATTTTTTTATATGGGGTATCTTTTTACTTTTACATGATTCTTAAAAATATGAATCACTAAAAAGGTTTTAAGAAATGGGTCTTTCCTTCAAAACAGTGATCTTAAATTTTGTTGTTTTTTTTGACTTTGTTGATTTTAATCGATTTGAATTTCAAACTGTTTTTATTAAAGTAGAAATATTTTTACCCACGTTTTGTAGGTGGGTTAAACCTTTTCCCCCAAAATATGTTTCACCACCCTCTCTCCAAATCTAGTTTTCCTATTCCAAATTTCCTTTATTAATGTTTGCTAGAGCATTCCCGTTAGTCCTCAAACCCACTTAACTTATTAGAGTTAGAATATTTTCTATCATTTCCATCACTTGTTAGTTGGATTTATTATTGTCATTGAGTCAATTTTCTAGCACTCGTGAGTCACACTCCACTTCTAACTTTCTTATGCTCATTTTCCTTGTTAACTTAACTGAAATGAGCAACACCTTAGATTTTGTCATAGTACTAGAAGTCTCGTTGAAGTTATCTATAAACATTGCTCTTATTTTTTATGTATTATCTCTCACTCCTCTCCTCTTGTTGGGTTAGGACTCCTTTTAGAAGCCTTATCTATATTCAATTTATACCACCCCTTCCTTGGCAATTTTAATGTTATCTTTATTGTGTCTAGTTTCTATTGTCCACTTCCTACCATAGAAGGTAGATGAATGCACCATATTTCAAGGGTCTTGTGCTTCCAAGTATGTGTTTTCCTTCATTTGCACTTTGGTAATATGTTCTATCATTGAGGATTTGATTTGATTATTGACTCTAATGACATCAATTTTTGTATTTTGAGAGACTAACAATACCAATGTTCTAGAGAGTTGTGAGCTTCTCATTTTTGAAGGGATTTCTCAATTCTTTGATAAGATGCACCAATAGAGAATTCACTTTAAATCCTTTCTTAGATCTCTCCACTAAACTTGCACTTCATGAACTTATGATGGTCTATCTCATCTTGTTCCTCACACAAAGTGCACTAAGAAGGCTCAAGAAAGCCCTCTTTTTGAAAATTATCCATAGTTAGCATTCTATTATGAGCAACTAACCAACTAAAAATTTTAATATTCAATATTACTATATTTTCTCATATTGTTATCAAGACCTTCTCATTCGTACCTTATTTAATTTTTCTTAACAATTATTAACTGAGTATTCTCAATTTGGGCTAGTTGACTAGTAATAGGTAGAACAAAATCACCATAGAATGATTTCCATTGATTCTCCTCTTCTACCAAATCCTCTAGGATACATGTGATGTTGTCCTTCCAATCCTTGTTAAAGTAATTGTTTACTTTATTTCCATAAAAGTTTCATGCATCTTGGACTAGGGCATGTGATATTTTAAATTATTTTATATGTTATATTTTATTTAGTATATTAAGTGTTTTGGTAATAACATGTAGCTTTTTCTAAACATTGTTATGTTTATATTTTCTAGAATATAACATATAATTAGATTTGGTTAGCTAAAAAAATAGATAAATGAAATTTTTGAAAGGAATTATTTTATCAAAAATTATTACTTTACCATTGCAGAAATATATTTACAACCTTAGTTATCAAGTTTGAGTTCGTGTTCGAATTCAAAACTCTTGAAATTCGAAATAAATTCATGTCTAAAAATTCAAAATAAAATTCAATGTGTATATATGAACTTGATGTATACACAATATTTTTTGTGGATTAAACATAAAACCAACATATTTTAATAAATTACTCCACACACTAATTGAAAATAAAAATAACAATAATAAACGATACATGTCCATTCAAATCGTTTGGTTTACTAAATCAAAATAATAAAATTGGATGTCTTCTGCACCCAATTTGGTGCAGTTTCACACCGTGTAGATTGCATAAAATTTCATAAAAATATTATTATTTATTTATATATAATTCATATTCCCTTGTCCCCCAAAACTTCAAATCAAACTCGAGATCAAATTTCATAAAAATAGTATTATTTTTTAACGAAATCCACAAACCGTAGGTCCGCTTATCAAAAACTAAAACCACACATTAACATACCAAGTTGTACACCTGTATTTCTGAGAACCAAAATAATTCCTACCGGTTCATTTTTCCCTTCTGCATGCATTTCCACTCAATTTTTTCTAATATTGAATTTAGGGTTTGTTCATAGTTTTTCCCTTTTGCATGTATTTCCTCTCAATTTTTTCCCACACCGAATTTAAGGTTTGTTCACATTTTTAAAAATTTGATGAATTTGATAACTAAACATCTTAAAAAATAGATATTTTTTTTATGGGATATCTCCTAAGAGACATCCTCCTCTAAGAGACATCTAATTACAGAGGAGGCATATTAGGGTTACAAAGGAGGGTTGCAAAGGAGATGCATTAGGGTTTCAGAGGAACATTGCAGAGGAGGCAGATTAGGGTTTTAGAGGAGTATTACAGAGGAGGCAAATGAGTGTTGCAGAGAAGGTGAATACCTGCTTAGGCAGCTTGATAGAATTACCAGCATTTTATTTCATGACAAGGACTGTAACATCACGTGGATCCTATCCAATATCTACGCTCCCAAATCAACTTCAAGTAGAGCTTATCTCTTGGAGACCTTAAGAAATTTGAATAATTCCTTCACTAATATTCCTTGGATATTGATAGGAGACTTTAATACCCCTCTAAATCCCTAAAATAAAAAAGGAGGAAATGAAATTCCCCTCAAAAGCATGGAATATTTCAATGAATTCATTAATTCTAATGAACTAATGAATGTTTATCTCAAAGGTGTAAAATATACCTGGAGCAAAATAAGAAGTGGCCACAATCACATTCAAGTAATGTTGGAAAATTTCTTATTATCTAAGTTTCTTTTCTTTTTGGGTACGCAAACCTTCAAGTCTTACTCAATATTGGTTTTGATCATAATCCTCTCGAAGCTAAGAAGAAACTCTCTTTCAAGACCCCTTTCATATTCAAGAGTATGTGGATTTATCATCCTGATCTCAATAGCAGAATATCTGAATGGTGGCAACAAGATATCCAAGGAACTCACTCTTTTAATCTAGGGCAAAAACTTGGAATAATTAAATAAAAACTCAGGATCTAGAACAAATAAGTCTTTGGTAATTTATTCGAAAACAAACAATTCATCAAGGATAGGTTGGCAACAATTGAAACCAAAATACAAAATGGGTGACCAAATCAGGACTGAGGAGAGGGAGCTTCCTTTAGATTTCCACAACATTCTAAAGTGTGACAAGACCTTCCTGTAGGCAGAAATCCAGAGCCATTTGTCGTAGAGGATACTCTAACACAGTTTTTCCATGCTTCTACCTTGCGTAACAGAAGCACAAACATAATCAAGGAACTTTGAAAGGACGATGTCTCATCCACAAAAGACATATTCAAGATCATATCAGAGGCTATTTCCTATTTCAGTTCTCTCTTAGGCAATACTAGTCCATGTTTAGGCTTAGCTAAAGAGTCCTTTCTTCAGCACATCCCCCATTCCATTTTCCATAATGTCAACACTAAGTTGATTTATCCTTTCTTGGAGTATGAGATCAAACAAGCTCTTTTCTCCATGAATCCTGATAAAGCCCTAGGTCCCGGGGGTTCCCTCTAAGATTATTCCAAGCATTTTGGGATATAGTTGGCCCTAATGTTTGCTTATCCATTAAGGAGTTCCAGGTGTCCAATTCTATTCTTCATAGGTTTAACTCTACCTTCATAGCCCTTATTACCAAAGGACCCATTTCCAAATCTATGGTTGACTTCAGACCTATCATCATTTACAACGTGGTTTATAAAATCCTTATGAAAATGATGGCTGATAGAATGAAGGATGTTTTTTCTAGTATAATTGATATGTGTCAAGGAAGTTCTGTTAAAGGTAGATCCATTATAGATGGAATAATTACCATCCATGAAGTTTTGAACTCTTCATCCCAAACCAAGAAACCTTCTTTTATTCTGAAACTGGACATGAACAATGCTTATGATAGAGTCAATTAAGATTTCCTCTTGACAATCCTTTTGAATTGTGGCTTTCATTCGGACTAGGTCAACCTCATAAAAGGATGTATTTCCACTCCTTGGTTCTCGATATTGGACAATGAATCTACTACAGACTATTTATAAAGTTTTGGAGGTTTGAGATAAGGAGATCCCTTATCTCATTTTCTCTTCATCATTGCAGCATAATTTCTGGGTAAAACTTTAAAAGCAACTTGTAGAACAGGTCTCATTTCAGGTATCAAAGCAACTTCATAGATTAACCTAGTGACACACCAACAATTTATGGATGACACCTTAGTGACTACTCAAGCATCTATTTTTAGGCTAAATTCATCAAATACATCCTTCTCATTTATGAACAGGTTGTTGGTTAGAAGGTAAATTTCCACAAAATTAAGCTTTACTTCCTCAATACTCCTCAACACCAAATCAAAATAGCTCAAATTCTTGAGTGTGCAGTAGATTTCTTTCCTGGCACTTATTTAGGTCTACCATTATTTGTGGGAAGTCCTACTGTTTCAATGTGGAACAATATGATTGAAAGGATTCAAAGGAAACTGGAATGCTGGAAAGGAAACCTTCTATCCCAAGTGAGCAAAGATACTCTCACTATGGTGTTTCTTCAAAGCATTCAAATTTACTTTCTTTCTATTTTCAAAGCCCCTTCTTCTGTCTACTCTAAAATTGAACAAATCCATAAAATGTTTCTCTGGTTTGGGCCTGAAAAAAAAAGAAATATTCTATATTGTCTCTTGGGACAAAGTTTGTAAAGCTAAAGCCCATGGTGGAATAGGGCTCAAAATAATACAAAAGTTAAATATCTCCTTTATGGCTAAAAAATCTTGGAGAATAGTTTCTAATGATAGTTTAGAATGGGTTACCATAGTAAAGAGGAAGTATTTGCAGGATTTTAACTTCCTTGATGAATAGGTTTCAACCAATGGATTAGCTTTATGGAAATCTATGATCCACACTAGACCTCTACTATGCAAATATTTAAGATGACAACTAGGAAATGGAGAGAGTAGAGAATTCTAGTATGATAAGTGGATGAGAGGAGAACCACTAATTGAATATCCTAATCTATATGTCCTCAAAAAATTCATAGATACCAAATTGGGACAAAATGTCTCTTATTTTATAATCCAATCCCACAATAGTCCATCTTGGATATGATTCTTGTGTGATTTTCATCTTGATGAGTCTACATCCCTTGGTTTACTCCTCAATTATATGGTTATTCCTTTAGGCAACATATTAGATCACCCCAGATGAGAGCACTATGAAAGTGGAGATTTTTTTGTCAATTCTACTTATGATATTCTATCGCTGCCCACTAAGTCCTCTTTCCCTTGTCACCTTGTTTGGCCCAAATATTTGATTCCCAAAATATCCTTCTTTTGATGGTTGGCCATCCAAGATAGGATTCTTACCAATGATAATTTAATCAAAATAGGTGTCATGATTACCAACTATTGCCACATTTACCTATCTGCTTAGGAATATACTCATCACATTTTCTTGGGTTATTCCTTTTCTTCCTCCATATTTGATAATTTTTTTTAATACTTTCAGATCCTTTGGGCCAAGTTCCAATCCATCATTGATATTTTCAACCAATGGCCTTCACCTTTCCACAACTCCCACCTCAGTTCCATCTCAAAGTTTTGCCTCCACCATTTTCTTTGGTAAATTTACCTTGAAAGAAACATAAGAGTTTTCTCCAATGATTGCAAGGATACTACTTCTTTAACCAACAAAATAATACCCAGTGCCAAATAAAATGCCCAACTTACTCCTTACTCTAACGCAACCATTTCAAGTTTTGAATCTTCCTTGCTGACTTCTTTGAATGTTCCCCTCCAGGATGCTTTATCTTCTTCTCCTCCCAAGGTCAGACTTAACACCAAATGGATCCCTCCTCCGATCGATTGGATGAAGCTAAACTTTGATGGTGCTACCAAAGGAAATCTAGGATCTATAGGGGTAGGTGGTATTCTAAGAGACCCCAATGAGGATGTTGTTATGGCCTTTTTTGAACGTATTGGTTTCCAGTACAATTATTTTAGCAAAGCCAGAGGTCTTTGGAGAGGGTTGTATCTATTACCGCTAAGCTCCAATAGGTTGATCATCGAAGGGGATTCTCTCAATATCATTAATTACTTGAGGAACATCAAAAACCCCTCATGGAAAGTTAAAGGTTGTGTTGAAGAAGCCAAGAAAATCATAGAGCATTTGCGTGAACCCATTATCCAACATGCTTACAGGGAAGCAAACAAGGTGGTAAATTTTTTGGCCAATTTTGGTACCAATATTAATGGTCTTGTTACTTGGTATGATGCCTTTCCCAATTAAATATCCAATGTGGTAAATGTGGATAAAGCTTCCATTCACCAAAACCTTAGTGGGCAATAATTGCCTTCTAATCATCATTGCAATACCTAATTGTAATACGCCAAGTTTATTTCCCAAGATAATACCTGATTTACCTTATTTTTCAAGCAGGCCCATCCACGCCTCTACCCTTTCCTCTTGGGATGACTCAGATTTCATGAGTTGCATTTTTGGAAACTTGCCTTCATACCCAACATGTCATTGCTATCCTTTCTAGTTCCCATCACCAACGCTTCTTTCCATCATCTCCCTTTTCCAAGGTATTCATTTATAACATCCTTCCTTGTGCCTCCATCCTCATGACCATGCCATCACTCCTTTCAAGAACCATCACCCCCTCACTTGTTCCATAGAATTTAAGTTTTTCTTCTCCCCATCGTCACTAATCACCTACTTCCTCTTTGGTTTCCCAAAGGAAACTTGAGCTCAAGGTGCTCGATTTCTATTGGAGGGGTGTTGTGGATACCCTCAGGTGTCACATGTAGAAATAGATTTTTTGTGATTACTTTTATTACAAGGAGCCTTGTGATCTTCTCCACTCTCATTCATCTTTCCAAGGAGAGATTTTCTAATCTATGCCCTGACATCCAAAATTTTTGCATCCCAATGCACAAGGATTGTCTTCCTTTAAGGGTTATGTATTTCAAGACCAACCCCAATTCTCCTATTCAGAATATACTTCCCCTCATTTGTTGGTATAGGCTCTGGTGTTATTTTTTCCTAATCATGTGTTTTGTTGACCCTGATACTCTAGAGGTAGACTCTCTTATCAAATCTATCCTCGATGAGAGAGGATAAATTCCTTTCTTGAGGAAGCTCTTAGGGAATGATTACGACATAACTATTGCTTTTCTATGCAACTGGGATGAGGGTAAGATCATTATCCATGGTAGGGAGTTCGTTGTTGACACCCAGTTACTGGAATTTTTTTCTGGTCTACCTATGACTGGGAGATTGGTGCGGTGGGAGAAACATAATTGGGAAGTGGAGCTCAAGGAGTTCCCCAACAAGGCCAAAATGCTAAAGTTAGCCAAAATTGGGATGTCTAGGTGTGACTTGCCATCTCCCTAGAACAAAGTAATGAAGCATACTATGCAATTTCATACTGTTTATGACCTGAATAAACCCTTATGTAGCTTTCACTTGGCATTTGTAAACCACTTCAGAGACATCAATGTCATGAACATCCCTAAATATTTGTTTTGTTTAATGAAATTTTCCATAGAGAATTGTAGGAAGAAAAAGAGTGTTGAGTTTCCATCCCATCAAGGCCTATTCAAAATCATTTATAGTCATCTTCTTATCCACAACCTTGAAGTTTCCATTGCTTAACTCGTTATCCCTGAGGAAAATCCTTAGGGAAACTCAAGATCACACAATGTCATCCCTAAGGAAGACATATCCATAAGCCATGTTTTGACCCTATTTTATAGAAAACATAAATATATGGGTTCTTATAGGGAAGTCGAGGCTTAAAAAGGAAAAAAGATTAGGTTCAATGAACCAGTGAGTGCAACAAGATCTTCCATTCATCATAGAAATAAGATGTGTTGTAGCCAGCATGAGTATCAAGAGGTGGTTTCAGATGATGATGGTGATGATCACATGACAACAAGGCTTCAAAAATTGGTGATAAAGACTTTTCTTTATGATTTCCCAATTGAAGGAATTTTAGTCCACTCTAAAAGAAATGCGTAACACCTGTAACACCCTAAATTTGATTTTTCCATAAGACATTTCCTAGTATTACTACAGAAGACCTTAAGCCTATGGTACCCACTACCATAGGGAAATATGGATGCAAGGATGCAGTGAAGGATGGAAATAAGGACGTAGAGTAGCTGCTAACTGTCAGGATATTGCTAAGGATGCTGCTTGGGATGGTTTTTGTGACACATTTTGTGAGCCTATTGTGTTATGGGTGCTTGTCCTTTTATGGTTTTTCTAGTGCGGGTTTTTGGCCCCTTTTTCTTTTGGTTCCTCCTTTTCAGTGTGCTTTCATGCTACTTTTGTAACAAGGTTTTGGGATCCTTTCAAAACCCGCTTTAATGAAATTTTACTTATAAAAAAAATATATCTTACTCAACAAGAAACAATGTTGAAGGACATTCGTACTACGCTGAGAGCCATTGAAGCCCATATAACTACTGCAACACCTCCTCATACCCCCAGGTCACAAAATGCTCTCAATCCCGAACCTTTAAACATTCGTCAAAGACAAGTTGCTTCTAACCAAGGCTTTGCCAATGATTTAGACCCAGAAGTAGGTGGTGCTTCCAATTATTTGGAATGGCCTCATGATGTTCAAGTTCCTCGAATTGACATGCCCACATTTGAAGGGGTTGACCCTCATGGATGGTTGGCAAAAATGGAAGGCCTTATCCGATTGCACCATATTCCAGAAATAGGTCGTGTTGCTTTTGCAGCTTCTAAACTGGGTACACAAGCATATCAATGGTTGTTATGGCAACTTCATGAAAATCAGTGTCCTCTTTTATGGCCTCAATTTAAGGAAAAATTTCTTAGAAGATACGATAAGGGATCTTCCACATCATACGTGGTCCGTCTTATGCAAATTAAGCAAACAGGATCAGTAGATGACTATATCTCTGAATTTACTAGTCTACTCACCTATACACATGAATTAAGTCCAGCAGTGGTGGTTTCTACTTTTTGCTATGGTCTTAAGGATAAGATTCGCAAGGAAGTTGACATGCATGATCCCTATACCCTAGATGATGCACAACGTATAGCTCAAGCAACAGAACAAAAACTCCAAGATTTTGGCCCTCCATATCATCGAGATTTCAACTCTCATCGTCCTTACCGCAATGTTGAGCGTTCCACAGGATTCTTCTGCTCTAAATATCATTCACATCACCCAAGAGATCAAGCTTGTGTGCAACATCAAAACTTTCACTTAGAATATGACGATGCATTAGTTGTTGAGGAAGAAGATTTTCCTCAACCTGAGCCATCTACAGAACCAACAAATGATGAAACACAAGAGGATGATACAGTGGCTCTTTCGGTACATGCACTTATGGGTATCCAAGCTCATCATACTATCAAGGTACAAGGATTCATTAAACACCAACGTGTTAATGTGTTGATTGATTCAAGAAGTACACATAACTTCATAGATTATAAAATAACCAAATCCTTGAACTTGTATATCCATTCTTCTAATCAAGATAAATTTCAAGTCCTTATTGCAAATGGAGGCAATGCTCAATGTGTGGGTCGAACATCTAAAATTACAATCCAAATGGGAAATTATACATGGACAGGTACTCTCTTTGTTATGAACCTAGGGAGCTCAGATGTCATTTTGGGAGCACAATGGTTATCTCAACTCGGCGATGTTACTATTAATCTCCAAAAATTATACATCAAGTGGACAGAGAATGGAAGGGTCATTTGTCTTCAAGGGATTCAACCTCCTCCTTCTAGGGTAGTGAGTTCACATAGCATGGAGAAGATATTGAAGAAAGGTGGCTATGGTTTTCTTGCCCAAATAAATTCCATCGAGGCTCAATCCTTGGATTCTTCTCCTACAACTCTTCCAAGGGATCTTCAAGATATTGTGGATAATTATGAAGAAGTCTTTAGTGAACCAAGGGGTCTACCTCCTAAGCGATCACATGATCATGCCATTCATCTAATTCCTGGTAGTCTACCTCCTAATATGCATCCTTATCACTATCCACAACCCCAAAAATTAGAAATTGAGAAGCTGGTCCAAGAAATGTTAGAGCATGGAATCATTCATCCAAGCATCAGTCCTTATTCATCCCCCATGGTGATGGTACACCATAAGGATAACTCATGGTGCATGTGTCCTGATTTTCATCCTCTTAACAAGATTACCATCAAAGATAAGTTTCCTATCCCAATCATCGATGACTTGTTGGATGAATTACATGGTGCTAGTTATTTCACCAAACTAGACCTACGCTCGAGCTTTCACCAAATTAGGGTTAGAGAAGAGGATATCCCTAAAACTACTTTTCATACTCATGAGGGTCATTATGAGTTCCTAGTCATGCCCTTCGGTCTCACTAATGCTCCATCAACTTTTCAAAGCCTCATGAACCATGTCTTTAGGCCCTATCTTCGTAAGTTTGTCCTAGTTTTCTTTGATGATATTTTAATATACAACAAATCTTGGAAGGATCACCTAGCTCATGTTGATAAAGTCCTTTATCTATTGCAAAAGGAAAAACTCTTCATTAAAAGATCCAAATGTGCATTTGGAGTCCAAGAGGTGGAATATTTGGGACATATAGTATCTCATGAAGGAGTCAAAGTAGATCCTCATAAAATCAAAGCTATTCAAGATTGGCCTCTACCAAAATCACTCAAAAAACTTCATGGTTTTCTAGGACTCACAGGCTATTATAGAAAATTTATCCGCAACTATGGTAAGATTGTGGCACCTCTCACTACTCTTACTAAAAAGGATGCTTTTATTTGGAATGAAGTTGCTTCTCAGGCCTTCCAAGCCCTCAAAGAGGCTATGTGTTCCACTCCAGTTTTGGCCACTCCTGATTTTAGCAAGCCCTTTGTCATTGAGTGTGATGCTTCTAGCACAGGTATTGGAGTTGTTTTAATGCAAGAAGGACATCCATTGGCTTTTGAAAGTAAGCAACTTTTAGGGAAGAATTTAGGATGATCCACTTATGAAAAGGAAATGCTAGCTATTTTACATGCTATAGAGAAATGGAGATATTATTTATTAAGTAGTCATTTCATCATCAAAACTGACCATAGTAGCCTTAAGCATTTCTTAGAACAATGTCTTTCATATCCTAAACAAAATAAATGGTTGACCAAACTCTTGGGTTATGATTTTGTCATTGAATACAAGAAAGGTAAAGAAAATGTGGTAGCTGATGCTTTGTCTCGCAAATACGAAGATGATGTGACCATCAATGCCATCTCGGGTCCTTGTCCCCAATGGCTTTCCCAACTTCAAGAAGAATGGATGGCTGATTTAGAGACTGCTCAAGTCATTCAAGATATAAAAATAGGATCATCCTTGCATTCTTACTTCTCTTATTCAGATGGAGTACTTCGCAAGAAAGATCGTATTTACCTTCCTCAATCTTCCACTATTAAATCAATGGTTCTCCAAGAACTGCATGCATCTCCTATTGCAGGACATTCCAGATTCTTGAAAACATACCAACGGGTGAAGCAATCATTTTCCTAGAAAGGCTTAAAATCGGATGTCAAGACATTTGTGGCTGAGTGTGAGGTATGTCAATGTAACAAAGGGAAAACAGTTAAATCTCCTAGATTGTTACAACCCTTACCTATCCCTAACCACCAGTGGGAGCACATTTCCATGGACTTCATTGAGGGGCTTCCCAAATCAGAAGGTAAAACAATGATCTTGGTGGTAGTAGATCGTCTTTCCAAATATGCCCATTTTTGTGCCCTACAACATCCCTATTCCACAAGTAAGGTGGCCAAGGTATTCCTTGATTCCATTTTCAAACTACACGGTATACCCAAAACCATTGTGAGTGATCATGATCCTATATTCACTAGTAACTTTTGGAAGGAACTATTTTGCCTTAGTGGTACCAAGTTGAGTATATCTTCTGCATATCACCCCTAGTCGGATGGTCAAACAGAGATTGTTAACAAATGTGTGGGTACTTACCTTCATTGTTTTGCTCAAGATAAGCAATATCACTAGATTCAATGGCTTTCCTTAGCAGAATGGTGGTATAATACTTCTTACCATTTTTTCCTTAAGATGTCTCCATTCGAAGCCTTGTATGGTCAGAAGCCACCAACAATCGCAGACTATGTTCCAGGCACTTCCAAGGTAGCCCAGGTAGATGATTTGTTACAACAACGTCAGATGATGCTTAAACTTCTTAAAGATAATTTGATCCAGGCATAGAATCGTATGAAGCAACAACAGGACCTACATCATTCAGAACGATAATTCAACGTTGGAGATATGGTATTTTTGTGCTTACAACCTTATAAGTAGTTGTCCTTGAAGATCAAGTCTAATCAGAAGTTGGCCCCTCGATATTATGGGCCCTACAAAGTGGTTCATCGCATTGGTGAAGTAGCATATCAATTGGAGCTTCCTCCTTCATCTCGCATCCATCCAATTTTCCATGTATCTTGCCTCAAACAAGTTATTGGTCAAAAGGTGCAATCCCAGATAGAGCTTCCACTACTTGATGAAGAAGGTCGTATAACTCTCCAACCAGAAGCAATACTACGATCCAGAGTGCATCATCTACGATCACGCCAAATTCAAGAGTTCCTAATTAAGTGGTAGGACCTTCTAGAAGAAGATGCTACATGGGAGCCTGAGAGTATTTTCTAGTCTTTTCCAGCTTTGAGGACAAAGCTTTCTGAGGGGGGAGCCATGTAACGATCCCAAAGTAGTCATGTCGGTTCATTGATGTTGGTTCATTGATTCTTTCATCTATTTATAGGTAGAATGATTTATTTAATTTCTCATCATCAAATCATTTATTCATTTGTGTATCTTCACAAGAGACTTCACCCTCTCTAAGTGGCTACGAGACTTTACCCTCTCTAAGTGGTTGTTTCATATTGATTTACATTCAGATTCATTAAATATTGTTAAATATTTAATTATTAGGAAGTAGTGTCACTCCAAAAGCACTCTAGAAAGTAGAAGAGATATGCAGTTGTTGGTACCTACACTCATAGTAATATAGTACAAAATTGCCAGAGGGAAATGAGGATAGAAGTTGCAGAAGACCATGAAGTAATTGGAGGATAATTTGGCCAACATACATGACCCAATCATTACTATCAAAGCAAAATGGAAAAGCTTTTCAGATGGGTCAAAGATATGGAGAAAATTGTCTACTACTAGAATTGAAGCTACTTCGTGGAATTCTTTCCTATTAAGGTACATACCTAGATTCATCCATAGTTGTCCAGAGCTCATCAAGGTAGTTGTAAAATACTATGACCTAGAGATTGCAACAATATTCAATGCACAGAAGCAGTCATTGATCACCATCAATGAAGAAACCATAAGAAAGGTGTTTATAATGGATGGACAACCATTTATGAGTCTAATGCATGATAGCATTGTTGAATAGAAGAAATATTTAGAAAAGATAGCCTTAATGTCCTCACCAAATTTATATCTGGGTAAAGCTCCCAGTAGTTTTCCCAAAGACTCTATTACACTAAAATTTCCAAATATTTTATAAGTAGTATTGTCAATGTTGTTAGTAATCTTAGGGTTAGATTATGATGAATTGGTGTGTTATTATCAATTATCCCTAGCTTATGTGGTCACTAATGTGAGAAATTATGAGAGGATCACAACTTCTATTTTTGTTTTCTTTGATTGGACCCAATTCTAGAGCTCTCAAATCCATAGTTAGCTGGAAGCCTTGAAATTAGGGGAAAGTGATAAATTCCATTATCTATAATTTTTAGCTTGGCTTTTCCTTTACTAGATCCCCCCTCAACTCCTTAATATCACCCTAGTTAAGGAATACAACCATAAACCTCTCTTAGTAGGGGATTGGACCCCATCCTTAGATAAACTTCTACATATATCCCTTTCAACCAAAAATTCCTTAGCCTTGACCTATCCTTTATCTGCGACCCAACATCCTATCTCAATTTAAAATTCATAGACATATTAAGAGGAAAGAAAAGAGAAACTGGGGACTGGTATTTCCTACGAGAGGGCACAATAATATAGGTATATGGATTTTTGAGAATTCCCTACTTGTCTTATTATGTTACAAATTGGATATTTGGCATGGAACTATGTAGACAAATTGATGAAACAGAAGAGCATTTTGGCTCCCGAGAAAATAAATATTGCACATATCACTACCCCTATGAGTTTTGAATATATAAATATGAAAAATATAGGATAAGCAAGGTTTCTTTACAATAAGCTTAACACTCTTCAATTTTCGATAATTCCTCATATGTGGCATTATGACCTGAAAGAAAAATTCAGGGTCAAATTGGCCTAGTTGAACAATAAGGCACCAACCTTTGACCATCTACCTCAGCTAAAAACTAAAAAATTCAAAAATAATTATGAAAATAATACTGTGGATTTGAACATTCTTCATATTTATAAAAGACTCTCATGGAGGAAATATTATGAATATAAACAAGTTTATGATTCGACAAGGAATAAAGATCTATGGATAGATGAAGACCTCATAACTAAGATTGAAGATGATCTACGATGGAAGAAAAATAAGGTTAAAGAATGGTGGATATCACACTCTGAGAGTGGTTCATAGAAGAAGGCTTATCCCAATACTTCTGATGAGTAGTTTAAGGAAGAATTCAAATTCAAATATTATAAATGGATGAATGAACACAAGGGATATGAAAAGGCTTCAAGCCAACATAAAATTTTCTTTATACACTAAGATTTATATAGACCTCAAATACCCAAAATACATTAACCATACACCCAAATTACACATGAGGATAAATAGGAAGGAAAGAAATAAAATATGATATTTTAATCCTAATAACTCACTAACTAAAACCAACTATGTGCTAAGACCAGCTAATGGCCAAGCATAAGCCAACCAACTAGAAGCCTATGTGAGTTGAAGACTCGTGTTGGTTATTTGCAATTGGACCTAGGAAATAAATAAATAAACCTATACCTAGGACTAACAACAAATGAATGTGATTCCCTCATCATACATCCCCACTTAAGAAGTATTGGACTTCAATGCTTTTACATTACGAGTAGAAGGGTGAGTCACCAAACACTACATACATATCTCGCATTGGTTATTTACAATTGTACGTAGGAAATAAATAAATAAAACTATACCTAGGACTAACAACAAATGAATGTAATGCCCTCATCATACCTCCCCACTCAAGAAGCATTGGATTCCAATGCTTTTACAATACAATTAGAAGGGTGAGTCACCAAACACTGCATACATATCCTATATCTAGTCAAAAGAAGATCGAGGAAGCTTTGGGATTTTATTATGGAGAAACAAAGTCAAGAAACCACTCGCTCTCCAAGTAGTAGACAAGGACAAGAAGAAATCACCTTTTGTGAAAGCTGTGGAGTCTATTGAAAATATGGAACTTGTGGAGGTAGCATTAAAGGAGGGTGTTGAAGTACATGAGGGAGAACAATAGGAGGATCATAGGAGTAGCAATATGAGGTACTGATGAAGGAGGAGGAATGACCTCCTTAGTAGTAGAAGCATGAATGTCCTTAGGCCAAGAGACTAAGGCAATCCTTGGTGAAGACATCAAGAATTGGGCTTGTGGAAGATTGTAAATAAGAAATTTCTTATTCTGATGATGCATGGTGTATGTTTTATGAAAAGCATCATACCTAGCCCACTTATCATATTGATAGGGCTAGCCTAGAATCATGCCATAGTAGTCCATGGTAGTCATGTCATAAGTGACTTGATCCACATAGTGTGGACCAAAGGCAAAATACATAGTACAACGTTCTATGATTGCAGAGGTTGAATCCTCATCCTTCCATCCAAGTGAATATGGGGAAGGATGGGGTTTGATGGGAAATTGAGCTGATTGACTACGAATTTAGCAATGAGACTGGTTTGCGATCCGTTGTCAAAAATACAAGTCATAGAATAGTTGTGTAGAATATGTGCTCTTGTGACAAACAAACTATCATGGTGACTTTTACGGTGCATGAGGGTCACATGGTTGAGTTGACCCTAAAGTTATTCATAATCCCTAGCCTCACTTCCAACCTCAAGGGGCCCATATTGTGGTGCCTCCTTTACAAGTAAATTATTCTTCTTTCTAAAGCACTTAGACTCGGTATGCCCTCGTCTCTTACAATGATTACAATTTTTTTTTCTATTAAAATAAGAGAAATAAGAAGAAGAGGGATAAGGTGAAGGAGAAGAATATATTTTTGCCTTTTTTGGTTGTTGTTGTTGCAATTGTTTGGGCACTTTGGAGGTGCTGGAAGAGTGAGATGCACCTGATTTAGTAGCAATTTTCTCCTCTTCAAGTTGTGCTTTATTATACACTTCATTCAAAGTGGTGCAAGGTGTATACTTCAACTCCCTAAAGAGTGGATCTTGCAAGCCACTTTTAAATTTATTGATTAGTTTTGGAGTTGAGTCCAGGATTCCATTTAGAATCCTCAATTTGTTAAACTTTCCAATGTAGTCTTGGACACTCATGTGGTATCCTTACCTCAAATGAAGCCATTGGAAGTCAATATATTTAGCAAAATTAGAAGGATAGAATATTTCCTTCAATGCTTTCACTAAGTCATCCCAAGTATCAATGGGATCCTGAGTGCTTTGGCGGTCTTGTATCAAGACTTTGGCAATGCCTGAAAGCTTGAGCTTGGCAAAGGAGACTTATATTTTTTAATTTTGCTATACTTAAACCATATATCCATATCAAGAATCCAACTATTGAGGACATCTAGATCATGAGACCCATCATAAATTTTGACCTTACATTTTGCTTGAGAGTGATGGTCAAGGGCTGGACTAGATCCACTAGGCCCAGTTATATTTTTAACCTTATTGACCAAAATGCTAAGGATGGCAACTATTGCGACCATTTTCTCTACAAAATTAGAAGCCATTTTATCCCTTGTGTAAGCTAGGAGGGCTACCAAGGTGTCTCTAGTACAAAGGTTTTTCTTGTAGGGAAATTACAATGGTTCTATGCAAGCACTTACAATTTCTTGCCTTGTAGGCAATTACAAAAAGTTTTCCAAATGCGAATGGGTTGTAAATTTTTTATCCTTTTAGGCTTTAACAATAAGATTTTTGCAAATATAGCTTAAGGAATAATTAAAAAAATAATGCAAAAAGCTTTATCCTTATTGGCTATTACAATAAGCTTGTTGAAAATCAAGATAAAGTTATAAATTGCAAAAAAATGTAATTTGTAATGTTTAATAAAAAATTTAATTGATTAAAATAAATTTAATTAATTAATTAATTATACCTTTTTGCAAAATTATTAGGGCTTAATAAGCCTATAGTGATCAATCTGTTAAGTAGACTACAACAAATCAATGCGAACCAATTTCCACTAGAGCAAGTCAACACCAAGTGGCAAGGACTCTTGTGCCCTATAACTAGCGCTCCCCATGCTAGCCATCCAAGATGTTGATGGATGTAAAACTTAGAGGAGCGAATTATACCTGGAGCAATCGACGGATAGGGTGTCATCTCATTCAAGAAAGGCTTGACAATTTTTTTCTATCAAAGGAGGCTACAACTCTGTTCGATGATTCTACCCTGCAAGCCCTTCCTAAAATTGCCTCTGATCATAATCCCATTTTTTTGGAGATCCATAACTCTCTATCCTTCAAGAAAAATTTTAGATTTCAATCAATGTGGATCAAACATTCCATTTTCAGAGATAACTTAATTCAGTGGTGGCAGTAGCCTGTTAGGGGTAGTGCAACTTTTAAACTTATTGGTAAATTAAAGTTTGTTAAGGAAAAACTTTGAACTTGGAACAAAGAGGTATTTGAGAACCTCTTTGAAAATAAAAAATAAGTTGTTGAAATTTTTAAGATAATTTATCAGAGGATTCAACATGGTGATGCTGATGAAACTACTAGGCAGGAGGAACATACAAAACTAGCATAGTTTCATAACATTTTGTCCTATGAGGAAATATATTGGAGACAAAAATCAAGGGCTCTTTGGTTGAAATATGGAGATTCAAATTCCAAGTTTTTTCATGTCACCACAATTAGAAACAGAATCAATAACAAGATAAAATTAAAAAAAAATAGATGGTTCTATTACTCATGACTTAACAAAAATAAAAAAGGAGGCAGTAACTTATTTCAATTCTATCCTTGGTCAGGAATCACAGTGAAATGGGGAGGCCAAAGATATTCTATTGCAATCCATTCCTAGCATAATAAATGAATATATACACCTTAAGCTTCTAGCTCATTTTTTTGATAAGGAAATTAAAGAAGCCTTGTTTATCATGGAGCCAGAGAAAGCCTCGGGACCCAATGGCTTTCCCCCTCGTTTCTATCAAGCTTTTTGGGACATCGTGAGGATGTAATTTTTGCTATCAGAGAATTCCAAGCAAGAAATCATATCCCAAAAGGTCGCAAATATACTTTTATTTCTCTAATTCCTAAGAAGCAAACCCCTAAATCTATGGCTGACTTTAGGTCAATCAGTCTATGCAATGTTTCTTACAAGATTCTAACTAAATCCATTGCAAATAGAATGAGAGATGTTCTATCTTGCATCATAGATCCGTTCTAGGAAAGCTCTATCCAGGGCAGGTCGATCTTGGATGGAGTTATCATATTTCATGAAGCTCTGAACTTTGCTCATAAGACTAACAGGTCTATTTTTGCCCTCAAGCTTGATATGAACAAAGCATTTGATAGGCTAAATTGGGACTTTTTGATTGTTGTCCTCCTTAAGTTTGGTTTTCACCACCAATGGGTTAATTTTATCAAATAATGCATTTCTAAAGCATGGTTATCAATTATGGTTAATGGAACAACTGCTGGTTACTTTCAAAGTCATAGAGGAATTCGACAGGGGGACCCTATCAGCCCCATGTTATTCATCATTGTGGCAGAATCTTTAGGCAAAACCATAAAAAATGCTTGTATTTCAAGGCTAATATCAGGAATCAAGGCAACATATCTCACTAGGGTTGTTTCTCACCAAAAATTTGGTGATGATACCCTTCTATTGACTAAGGCATCGGTGGTTGAGGTCAAAAGAATTAAATACATCCTGCAACTCTACAAGGATGCTGCTGGTCAGAAAGTTAATTTTAGTAAAAGCAAGTTATATTTCTTGAACACCCCCATTAAGAAGTAAGGAAGGATTGAAGAAATTTTAGGATGTGATATAGCAAACCTCTCCACTTCATATGTTGGTCTCCATATTTTCATTGGTTCTCCGAGAGAGTCAATGTGGGATAGGGTTATTGAAAGAATTCAAAAAAAACTTGCTAGATGGAAATGTCATATTCTATCTCAAGTAGGAAAGTTGAACCTCACTAAGGCCTCTCTACAGAGCATTATAGTCTATTTCCTCTCCATTTTCAAAGCCCCTGTGAAGGTTTTCCAAAAAATTGAAAAAATTCAAAAAGAATTTTTATGGACTGGATCAGAGGAGAAAAAAGGATATACCTTGTAGGATGGACCAAAGTGTGTAGACCCAGGGAAAATGAGGGCTTATGTCTAAGGAGAATTGCTCATATGAATTTAGATTTACTAGCTAAGCAGGCATGGCACCTCATTTTTGGTGAAGAAAATGAATGGAAAACTATCATTAAACGAAAGTATATTCAAAATATGGAATTTCTAAGTGACTCAGTTCCAATTAGAGGTTCTGATTTTTGGAAAGCAATTCTCAATTGTAAGGAAATCATCAAAAAATGTTGAAGATGGGTTTTAGGCAATGGTGAGAGGATAAATTGTTGGAATGATAGGTGGACTAAGGAAAAACCACTGATGCAATATCCTAACTTATCCCAAATCAAAGATATCATGAAAGAAGTCATTGGCAAAAAAGTATCCGATTATATGGTTGAGGATAGAGGTAGAATGAAGCAAAAACAAATAAGGATTCAAGGATTTCAAGTGGAATCAAATGATCTTTGTAACATTCTCGGGTAACAATTTATCCCCATGAAACCCAAGGAAGATCAAGTGACCTGGGCTCCTACAAAAAATGGGCAGTTCACTGTTAAATCAACTTACAAGCTTTTACTTGATGACGAGGATTTTTTCCTCCAAAAGGACTTAGTTTGGATAAAAATATTAATTCCAAAAATTACAGTATTTTCATGGCCGGTTATCCAAGGAATAATTCTAACCATTTATAATATGATGCGTAAAGGTATTTGTATCACTAATCACTGTTATTTGTGCAGGACTAATTAGGAGACCATTTATCACATTTTCCTTGAGTGCCCTTTTTCCTTGATTGTCCTAAGTGGGGTTTTTAAGCCTTTAATATTTCTTGGGTTAAACCAGCCATCATACTTGATTTGTTCATCCAGTGGCCTTGCCTCTTTTCAATAAAAAGACTTAAATACATGTGGAAAATTTGTCTCAATCACTATCCCTGGCCGGTGTGGTTAGAAAGGAACCATAGAGTCTTTAATGAGTCTATCAATGATCATCAAACTATTATTGTCAGGATCATATCCTTTGCTAACAAGAATGTGAACCTTATCCCTTTTGATAGTCGTAAACCTCATCTGTAGGAGACCATGATTTTTCAATATTTAAGCTTAACCTTGTTAGATGAGTCTGTGCCTAGGGTAGTCAACCCCAGAGCCAATGTTAAGTGTAAAGTCCCCTTTTCTACGCATTCAGGTGCAGAGCAGATTAGCCTATACATGAGCTCCCGTAGGCTAAGTCGGATCGAGGGGATCCATTGGAGATATTATAATCTTTGTTAGTACCCATAGAGCTATTGATTTATGGTCGTTTGGGTTCATTTGAAGATTTGTTTGATTAGAATTACTATTTTTAGCCATGTCCATTTTTAGGGTTTCGGTGGACAACAAACAGTGCAATGATATTCTTCAATGAAATGGGTGTCCAAAACCATTCATAGATTTCAATTCAGATGGGCAAAGGTTGGAAATTTTAATGGTCAAAGATAAAAATTAATAAAGTGATTATTTAATTTAATTTTGTAAAGTCAGTGACTTTATTTTATTATAAAATCATTTTATACTTAAAAGGCGCCATTTTAAGTGACGACTTAAAAAATCGTTAAGCCTAGGCATAAGGGGGTGAATAAATTAAGGAGAAATAAGATGGAATTAAAAATTGATAAAATTATATTTGCTCACCCTAAAAGTGACCTAACCCTAGGTCGACCTATGGAGGAGATAAAAGGAGGTTTTGAGTTCATTTGGAGATATGCAAAGATTATTATTTTTCTCTCTGGTTTTTTGGAGGACTCTCTAGCAGAGCCATTTATAGAGATTCTAGAGCTTGTGAGAGATGACAACCTCTTACATGGACATTGGATTCGGGGTTGCAAGATTACCCTAAAGTCAATCTGGTCATTTCCACATAGGGATTGCAGTTGGATTTTAGTTTTAAATACTTATGGATTGGGTTACCATACAGGGTCATTCAGAGATTATACAGGGAATATTTGGAGCTAGGACACCACACAGTATTCACATCAGAAGGGCTAAGCCTTCATCATCATTTATAGAGTACAGAGCAGCTAGGGTTTCATCATCATTTGAGGTATTTGCATTGTAATTTGTGCCCTAGTTTTGATATAAGAATAAAGCAATATTTTTGAGAATTTTGGATTGCTCTATGTTTGTGATTTGTATATAAAATATTCATGAAAAACGTTAAGAATTAGCAAACCCCTAGAGAACTAGGTAGGGAGGGTTATTACATTAAGTGGTCCCCACCTCCTACGGGTTGTTTTAAGCTTAATTTTTATGGAGCGGCTAAGGACAATCCTGGTAGAGCAGGCACTGGTGACATTGTGCGAGATCATAATTAGAATATGATGCTCGTATTTTCTAAATATTTGGGAACAAGGACAAACAACGAAGCTGAAGCTAGAGCTATGTGGAGAGGCCTTCAAATGACTCAATACTTAGAAGGAAATTTGATCGTAGAAGGAGACTCTATGCATGTTATAAATCACCTCAATAATTGTAAAACACCTCCTTGGAGGATTAAAACAATTATTGAAGAGGCTAGGATCCTTTTACAGGGAAGACAGGACAGAAAAGCCCAACATGTCTTTCAAGAATCTAACAAAGTTGCTGATAAGCTGACAAATTTGGATGTCGATGGTGATAGAATTTTCAAATGGGAACACAGTGTCCTGAGGGAAGTAGAGGAGCTTATTCAACAAGAATTCCAAGAATGATAGTTGAATTTACCAACAGTGAAGGAACTATAAGTTCGAAGGCTATGAGTATTCCCGTCTCTTTTTTGAAATGGACTCACAATAAAAATTATCCAAGTTGTCAGTCTTGGTGGATGTTGCTTGGAAATACCACAAAGACTAATGGGGATAGTCACATGTTAGATAACATGGCTCCTAGTTTTCTTAGTAATTTGAGGTTGGTTGATAATCATAGGGCAGGAAAGAAATGACAATATAAGACTTCGAACCCAAAGCCACGTGGACCACTAGATAGCCACTGCCATAAATCTAGACAGCAGGTTCACTTCTCCAAGGCTGATGGCGGACAGGGGATTACACCTTCACAAATTTTGACTTTTCATTAATGTCTTCTGAAAATAAATACATACAACAAAATAAAATAGCCCGCAGGCTTTACAAAGGACCCAGCTCGGCTTGGTCTTCTCCCCTGCACTCTGTCTCCCCTGTTCTCTAATCCGCCACCCCCAACTATTACAAAATCCCCAGTTTTTATCGAGGTCTCGGCCCTCTATGCAATTAATGCCCACCAGCATGAATTCCTCAGATTAAAAATGAAAGTTCGCTTCCTCTGCTATGTTTTCAAATTTCCTTCATCAATGGGCAACCACCCCCCGATCCGCCATGAAAGCACGCATTAACCTTGACCTGCAACCGTCATTTGCCAGACTGTCCCTCAAGAACTGTTGCCTTGTCAGAACATTTAACCGTGCTCGCTATCTCTTTTCCCGTGCGTGGGACCATCCACGTGTCCAAATTTAATGTCTTCAATCGACCGCGAAATCGTGACATGTCGCGATATCGCAACCAAAATGTCACCTTGCCTTCGTATGCAAATATCGTAGTGAAATTGTGACCAAAATGCCCCTCGCGCCTTAGTCCGCATATAACGTCGTGATATCGCGATGTGGCGACATCGCGACAAAAATGCCTTCGTGCCTTAGTCCGCCAATAACGTCGCGAAGTCGCGACAAAAAATCTCCTTCGTGCCTCAGCTGCAAAAATGTCATGACATCGCGACGTCACGATATCGCGACGTCACGATATCATGATGAAAAACCCCTCCACACCTTAGCTCTCGAAAACGTCACGACATCGCGATATTACGACATCACGATATCGTGACGAAAAATCCCTCCATGCCTTAGCTCTTGAAAACATCATGATATCATGACGTCGCGATATCGCGATGTGATATCGTGACAAAACCTGCCTTTGCCTTTCTACAGCCTTAGGGGTCATGATTTCATGACATGTTGCGAAATCGTGACATGTCGTGATTTTGCGACCCCCCCCCCCAAATTTTGCCTTGGGAAAAAACTTGCTTTACCAAACTTAAAATTCCCCCTTGTTTTAAGTTTTGGTTGATGCGAGGTTGCTCTGTTGCCGTCGGATGCTCCTGCATCAGACACCTGGGGTAAATGGAGAAGTGACCTTCACTTCTATGCTTTTCGGTCCGCGTCTTCTATAACACCTCCAAACACTCATCTGCCTTTGCAACCTGCTCAAATCCCGTCTCCTGGCAAAAAAAAATTTTGCCCTCTACTAGACAAATTCTGGCACTACTGCACACCTTCTCATCCACTGTCTGCAATGGCTTTAACTTGTGGCACAATCCATCTTTCATCAAGGAGTACGTATTTGCACGACCATAATGCACTGCACTCCGATCAAACTACCATGGCCTCCCTAACAACAAATGGCAAGCATCCATGGGGAAAACATCACACAAGACCTCATCCTAGTATTTTCCAATATTGAACGTGACTAAGCACTATTCACGGACCCATGCTCTGTGGTCCTTCCGCAACCACGCAATCCGGTATGGATGCGGGTGCTTCCTCCTCTCCAGCTGTAACTTAGCAACCATCTCCTTGGAGACTAAGTTATCCTGTACTTCCATTGTCTATAATAACATTACAGACTTTGCTTGCACTTTTGCACCGTGTGTGGAACAGGCTTCTCCTCTACTCTGGTTTGTCTTCATCAATCAACATGGTCCTCCTCACGATCATTGCTTCTCCTTTCTTAGCTTCTTCAGAATGTTCTGATTCAACATCTTCCACTGCCACAACAGCTCTGGCAGGACCCACTTGTTTCTTGTTCACTCTCTCGGGGTGTTGGGGACACTCATATGCCCGATGTCCCTCTTATCCATAGTGGAAACATGTTCCCCAAAACACTCCTCTTCCATACCCACGTCTAGATCTACCTCTTCCCCTTGGGTAGCCATTGTTCTGAACTTGGGGTTTGGGTTCCTCATCTTCCTTCTGATCCCGACTATCGCTAACATCTTCCTTCTTCTCCTCTTTTCCTTCCTCTTTTCTTCCACCAGTATTTCCTCCATGCCCTCTTCCTTTTTGCTTGCTCTCAAACCTTCTGTTCAGTTTTTCTTCAACCTTCAGAGAAAACTGGTAAGCATCTTCAATGGTGCTCACCCGAACTAAGCTCAACTCTTCCTGGATACTAGGTCTCAACCCATTAATATAATGGGCCACCTTCTCCTTGCTTGCTTCTAAATGGCCAATTTTGATGGATATTTTATAAAACTCCTCCGTATATTCTTGGATAGTTTTATTCATCTGTCTCAAACCCTACATTTTTCTCAGCAGATCCAACTCGTAATCTGTCGAAATAAACTGTCTTTTTAATTTTTCTACCATCCGTTCCCATCTTGTTATCCGTTCTTTTCCTCTTCTATTCCGTTCCAGCTGTACTCCCTTCCACCATATGCTGGCATGACCTTTTAATTTGGTTTTAGCGAATCTGACCCTCTCGAGATCTTCAACTTCTTCATACTCAAAGTATTCTTCTAGATCATTGATCCAGTCGATCAATTCCTCCGGATCCAAGTTCTCGGAATACATGGAAACTTCCATCTTTGGCCTCTTCCCAATTTGGGATATGGCTTTGTACAGTCTGGCTTGTGTCGGATCTATAGCCTCCTCTTCTTCTTCAGACTGATTTTCTTCTTCATCTACTTCGTCTTCACTATCTGCATCTCTTCTTGGTTCGTGTCCTCTACGCAGTTCTTCTTGCAAGGCCTAAACTTGCCGCTGCAAAGCTCAAAAATCTTCTGCTGTCGTCATGCCTCTCCCACCAACCGTGTTTCTTCTCGGAGGCATTTTACTCACTTTCTCATGAGCCGTTCCACAGATCCTGGTGTAACTACCTCACATCCGGCGATCTGTTACACACTCAGGAACTTCCGGCTCTGATACCACTAATGGCGGACAAGAGATTACACCTTCACAAATTTTGACTTTTCATTAATGTCTTCTAAAAATAAATACATACAGCAAGATAAAACAGCCCGTAGGCTTTACAAAGGACCAAGCTCGGCTTGGTCTTCTCCCCTACACTCTGTCTCCCTTGTTCTCTAATCCGCCACCCCAACTATTACAAAATCCCCAGTTTTTATCGAGGTCTTGGCCCTCTATGCAATTAATGCCCACCAGTGCAAATTCCTCAAATTAAAAATGAAAGTTCGCTTCCTCTGCTATGTTTTCAAATTTCCTTCATCAATGGGCAACCACCCCCGATCCGCCATGAAAGCACGCATTAACCTTGACCTGCAACCGTCGTTTGCCAGACTGTCCCTCGGGAACTGTTGCCTTGTCAGAACATTTAACCGTGCCCGCTATCTCTTTTCCCGCATGCGGGACCATCCACGTGTCCAAATTTAATGTCTTCAACCGACCACGATATCGCGACATGTCGCGATATCGTGACCAAACTGTCGCCTTGCCTTCGTCTGTAAATATCGTAGCGAAATCGCAACCAAAATGCCCCCCGCGCATTAGTCCACAAATAACGTCGTGATATCGCAACGTCGTGATATCGCGATGTCGCGACATTGCGATGAAAATGCCTCCGTGCATTAGTCTGCCAATAACGTCACGAAGTTGCAACCAAAAATCTCCTCCATGCCTCAACTGCAAAAATGTCACGACATCGCGACGTCGCGATATCGCGACGAAAAACCCCTCCACGCCTTAGCTCTCGAAAATGTCGTGACATCGCGACGTCGCGATATCGCGACAAAAAACCCCTCCACGCCTTAGCTCTCGAAAACGTCGTGATATCACGACAAAACCTGCCTTCGCCTTGCCGCAGCCTTAGGGGTCACGATTTCGTGACCCTCCCCAACTTTTGCCTTGGGAAAAAACTTGCTTTACCAAACTTAAACTTCCCCCTTGTTTTAAGTTCCGGTTGATGCAAAGTTGCTCTGTTGCCGCCAGATGCTCCTGCATCAAAGGCTAATTGGCCAAGATAGTATGCGGTACCAAAGCATGTCATATATGAAAGAAAGCAATTACCAAATAATTATTAAGATTAATTGTCAATATAGATCTTGTGGGAGTTTTTTTTAGTACTCTGCTATGTGTGTCTACATATTTTTGTTTCTCCACTATTTCAAGGAAGGGATCTATGTCTGTTTATTTTTTTGTAATTATGATACATGTGTCTTTTCTCGAGGTATACCCAAAATGTTGTATGGGAAGTTTATTTTTTGATAACAAGCTATGTGCCTTACCTGATGTAATGGATTTTGCGGCATGTAGATTTTACATATATAGGATCCTTAGTAAGGACATGTTCATCAATATCCTTGGGCTGATTTTTGTAAAAGGTTTTGGGTCAACCTGTAAAACCCGGTATTAATGCTATAGTATCTTATCTACCAAAAAAATATATGTTAGCATAGAGGAAGAACCTCTATATAGGATATGAATAACACAACCTAAAGAATTTAAGGATACTCTGGTGGCTGAATTCACATTAAAGTTCAATGAGGGTGAGCTAGAAGAGCAAGATGCAAAGGCAAAAGTAGCATATAAGACAACATCCATAAAAAGGATAGCCGAATTAATAGATATAAAAATTTCTAGACCCTCAACTCTAAAAGGAGAACCTAGTGAAAAGTAGTGCAAAAAGGAACATCCAAGAACTCGAGAAGAGGAGATAAGAGCATTTAAAATATTATAGGTGGAAAAATTTACTAGGTGGTGCAATGAACAAGTTGAGCTAGAAAATGCAACAATGTGAAAGCAAACGATGAAATCACAAGAAGTAGGTACGTTCACTTCCTTTTTTTCTCTTGATGAAATAATTCCACCATATCAATAGCCTTTTCCTGATTAGCCATCTCCACCACCTAGCCCTACTCATGAAACCAATGCTTTATCCACCATATCCTTATAAATAGGATCCAGACCATATGTACAAGATGCATAAATTACCCCAACCAATATAAATATCCAAACACCTATAGATTCTAATACGATAACAATAAACCCTTCATTCTTAATGTTTTCACCATTTCACTTTCTTCACTCCATCCCCTGCTACCAAGCATCCCTTGTCAAAAATATTTTTATTAATTTAAAATATCAAAGAAAACGTGCAGAGGTGGGCCGTGCAGTATCCATCACAAGATGGAAAAAAGTGGTGACTACCCGAACGTATGATATTATTGAGCCAATTTTTAGAGAGTACATCAAGATAATAGTACAACCAAAGATAATCAAACTAGTTGTAGAAATGACTGTAGAATATTACAATGTCAATATACATAAACATAATATTTTTGAGGTACAAAAGATAGAAATATTTCGGGCTTTGTTTATTAAAATAGATACTTTCTTCCGATAGAGAAACCAATCAAATATAAAGTTGGAAACAATAGAAAGAAAAATAAATATCTTTGAACAAATACTAAGCAATGAGAAGATAAAGAAATACAACTTTAAAATGAAATCTTGAAGCTCAAACAAATAAACAGATCTTCCACGGAGGAACAACTACAACAAAAGAATGAGGAGACATAGAAAATGAAGAAGCAATTACAACAATAGTGTGATAATATGCATGCACAAACATGAGTTGCAAAAATTAAGAGCTAAGCTCCAAAGTGAAGAAGAGATCCTAGCAATAGTTCAATAAGAACTAGAAAATGAAAATGGGAATCCCAAAGGCCAAATGATCTCTTGGGATATGTTAAAAAAATTCAAAAGGTAATATTGGCTAAATATTAAGAATGTTGTAATTGAGGCAACCCCTTTGATGAGACAAATAGTCAATATAGAGAAATTAATCTAGGACATCACAAAAGAATTCACCAGAGCTAGGGAAGAATTGATAAGCAAGATACAACAAGAAAAAGTAGCCTACTAGATTATCAGAATCAAAGAGCTACACACACAATTTCTCAAACATTCAAAAATATTTTTAGGGATATCCAAGTCTCATACTGACAAATTCATATAGGGAAGCTAACTAATTGCAGAAGAGGGAGAGATACTTAATACTCTCTAAGAAAGCAATAGCAATATAAAGATGACAATTCAAGAACTCATAGATCTACACAATTTTGAGCAACTGAGTCAACTTTTGTATTAGAATATGAGTGATGGAAGCAAGATTGATGCATTACGAGAACCTATGATTATGGATTAGGTCATTATATTCTTTCACAGTATTGTTATGATCCTCACAAAGATGATATAATTGAAAAATAGGTACGAGGATCCCTCCCATGATCGCTACTATAAATTGTAGAGGATCCTCCAAGAGTTTGGGGTAATAAATATTCTCTCTCAAAGAACATCGAACAAAATATGCAAACTATTCTAGTCATAGGGAGAGTCTTCAGTAGCTGAAGTAGTTGAAAAATTGGGAGAAACATTGGGAGAAACTCTAGATGAAATCTAAAAAATAGATAGTTCCTGAGATAGTCTTCGTGGACAAAACTTTTGAGTTTCATTTTGTTTTATTTCAAATTTTGACTCCATGTCCCAATGGATAAAGCTAGACGTCTTTATTACTTCTGCAAGCAAAAAATCCCATGCAAGGTGCTAATTATGTAGGTGAAATTTTCACCCACATCCAACTTCGAATGAGGAGATGAATTTTACAACCCCGCTTCACTCTAAGCTAAACTAGTCGTAAGTGGGACTAGCCAAGGCTATGCTATCAAAAGGTGCTTCTTGCATTTAATCGAAAGAAAAGAGCTTCAAGAAAGGGTAGGTAAGCTAAAAACCATGCATATTTTAGATCTCCCATCTACAACTAGTGTTTCACATCTTCTCAAATCCAACAAAATGGAAGGGCAGCAAGGTCCATTGATCATTGATTCCTAATCCAATGGTCTACACAACACTTATAACCAAAGAAGCATCGGTGAAGAAGAGGAGATCTAACCAAAGCTAAAGCATACCACATGCAACCAGTCAGAGTCCCATGAGAGGAAAGAACCAATGATCTAAGGAGAAGATCTACCATTGGCCGACCAAGGTTTCATACCATCCAAGGGCATGTTGCAGTCACACATGCAAGAAGAAGGGTAGGTAAAGGAGCATTTAAGAAGATACCCACCAGTGGTTGTAATGTTTGACTTTGACAACCAAAATCTTGTCAGAGCCAATCACTTGCCAGCTATGACCATTGCCCACCATATGCATGAGCCTACCCTATTTACTTGTACCGCTTAAGGAGGCTATGTTTGCCACATCAGTAAAACAACACATTATCGAATAAGCACGATGAAAGAGTTATGGTGTAGCCATCCTAATGCAGTAGAAGAGAGTCTAATCATCCACACTTATTATTTAAAGGTCTTCAAGCCTTCAATATTTATGGACTTAGATCTAAATACCTTCAAGCTGCTATATTGCAAGTTGTAGAAGGATTTCTTGACCACAAGAACAAAAGAAATTTGTAGGCCTTCTCTAGAGAACTTTTGAGGGAAGGCATCCTCCTAGTGGCTTATAAATAGGCTTGATTTTTATTGTAAAAGCATCAAAATTTCTATGGTTATGCCTAACATTTGGTATTTCAGGCTCTTTCTTTCACCCTTATTTCTTATTGTAACAAAGGGAGCCTAAGCCTTTTCTTGTGCCTAGGGAGCATCGTCAGACTTGTTCTTCTTATCTTGACTTGTCTCGATTCCTGGTGGTGTATTTTGCTTGGTTATGTTCACTAGCCATAGGTGATATTTTTCATGTTCAATTACCACTTATTATAGTAAAAAATTTGGGGTCCATTTTTTATTCTTTGGCACATAGCTTCCATAGCTTAGGACTTCACTTTCACACAAGCATTTAATTTATTCTTTTTTACTTTCATTATAATTTCTTCTTTGGCTACACACCCTAAAATCATCTTGTGGAGGTTAGTGTGCATTAAGGAGTTAAAATCCAACGAGGAGCTAGCCTCGATTAAAAACCTTGAAGGTCATCCCATAGGTGGTTATTACCTTTCATCCTATGACACTTACTATTGTTTTACTCTACGTTAGGTATGAGTGCATCCATCCCCCCTGATGGGTGTGCTTAGAGATGACAACACCTACCTCTTCTATCAATAATAGGATTGGTGATAGAGGAGAAAATATAGGTGGGGTAATGGAAGTAGAAGTCAAAGATATAGGGTTGCCCTCTAATATACATGGACTTGTGGAGGTATATGAGGTGTTCATTATTGTTGATATAGGAGGATGAAAAATCTTAGAAAATATTTTATTTTCAATTTTATGATTAGGGAACATTTTGATTAACCTATCCAGCGATTAGCTAGAAATATGAAAAGTTTCAAAATTTTAGGAATACTTGCAAAATTTTTTGGTTTAAGAGTGATTGGATCAAAACATTGGGAGATTCACTTTATCAGGGTGAATCACTCATAACCATCCACTTAGGTAAATTTGAGATATGATTTTGATAGTTTCACAATTTTGAGAAACTCACTAAGATATGGTAGAAAATGGCTTCCTATAGGGGTAGTTGGATGAAAAGTTTTCTAATATTGGATTGATTCATTGAAGCACTTTTCTTTGAAGCTAATACAATGGGGATCCTTAATAAGGCTCTATCGGATTGGGTTGTAATATGTCTCATTATGGATGGTCAAAAAACCTTCTTTTTCCTTTGTTTGAGTAGTTAGGGAGTTCATTGAGTTTGACCCTATAGTGCATGTCTGGTTGGTGTAGCCCACTTGGGTCATTTAGCTCTATTTTTAGAACATGTGTCTCACCTAGACTACTTTGAATAGGTTAGAGACAGGGTTACAAAATAAAATACAAGCAAGATTTAGTTTTTAGAGGTGAGGATTGTGCTTGGAGTGGTTTACGAAGCAAACATATAAATACCATAAGAAATGGGAGTGAGATTAGGGTTTTTAATACCCCCAACCTACCTACACCCTCATTAATAAGTCGGGTAGGGTAGGTCAACCCAATAGGGTCAACTTGCTTGTTTGACTAGTTGGAACATGGGTGACCACTCAATGAGCAATTTACTTGCTCTTATGAGCACTTCACTTGCTCAAGTGAGAAATATATTTTAACAACAATGAACATAACAAGACGACAATGGGACAACTTTCTTAATGAGATAAAATCAATGTCTCAATAGGGGATACCAATTTTATCAAAATAAGATTTGCAGAGGAAGTGGAAACATGAATAAGGGATAATAGTCAAGAAATAATATCTAAAAATAGGAAAATACATATATACATATTTACATTTGCTTTGGCTAGATTTTTTTTCAAATTGATCGAAGGTATTTCCCATTTACTAAAATTGGTAGTGTTCTTTCATCTATCATGGTAAGCTTATAGCTATTATAAAACACAATTTAAAGGATTTGATAGAGTTCACTCTAGAGGGAGTGAAACCTTTGATGACCTCTTGTATTAGCTCTATTATTGCCCTATATAAAAACTAAAATACCTTGTAATAAAGTTTATTGAATAGACCACTCCCTCTTTTGGTTCATTATTTACTATGTAGTAAGTTTTCTCCTTTAGCAACTTCAATAGGGTGGTAAGAAGAGACTTTTAGATTGATGCTAGATTTTTTATGCTATCATCTAGATTGAATAAACTCCTTAGAGTGATTAAACACCTTGGTAGTTGGTTTACCTTTAACTAAACTACCCCATATTTGATTGCTTATTGGTACTTATTTTTGTATTTGGCATGATGAGTTTCTTTAACGAGAAAATTAATAATTTATTTATAATTGTTGAATACTAACCAATGATTAGAATTATCAAGGACTAGTGGCCTAAATACCTCTTCTAATTCCTTTGGTATATCCAAAATATTGACTATGGGGTTAAATTTTGCTATTAGAATTGATAACTCATTTGATTTGGCATTAAACTCCCTTGGGATTGCCTTGGCATCATAAGAATTGAAGTTTTTTATCATATCCCAGATCCAATGCTTATATAATATCAAAATCATCTTCTTGGTAAAACTTTGGGAATTGAACTAATTTATATCTATTTTAGAGTCATCAAAAAACTTCAGATTTTTGATTTCCATCTTTTTCCTTCCTCAAAGCAGTGCACAATGCTTTGTAGCCACATTATTCATGCAATTGAATAGCAATCGATATGCAAAATTAGTATATGCACGTTGTAGTTTGATGAATTAAAAATCTTTATCTACTTTATTCTTGGTTTTTACACCATTAAAGTGTATTATCCATGCCATGTTTACCCCTTTATGCTAGTTTCCTTGCCAAATCTAGGATGTTAGAAGGCTCTTCTGCTATGATACAATTCATAAGCTTGGTTTCCATGAAGCTAACATTTGGGTATTTTTAATCTTGAAAAATACTAATAACCATGTCTATCTCCGATACTTGGTCATTCTATGGCACTTTTTCATCCATAAATTTTGAAATCTTATTCTAATTTACCATGTCATCCTCATCTAGATTGTGCACCAAGTAGTTTAATTAAAGCTCAATCTCAATTTGAATCATCGTTCCATCATGTGGCACCTTAATTTGGGTGTAATCCATTGCCAAGTTCCCATACTTTGACAACCTACATGCCCCTTCTTTAGACAACATGCCAAAATACAAGGAAAGGTCAACTACTATTCATCTCCTATACTACCACCTTATAGATGATTTGTTATGGTCATAATTTTATCTTTTAGAACTCTTACAATTTTTATGTTGGTGCCATCCATCTAGATTATATATGTAGCGATTTTGGTATAGGGTAATCTCATCTATCGTAGACTACCTTTTGTATCACAATTACGGTTGCTCCTAAATTGACTATGTAATTTATTAATAGGTAATTATCAGTTTTTAGAGTCACATAGAATGGTAGTAGCTTTAAAGTTTTGGGCTTTAGATAATTTAGGATATTCACTGAACTGACGAAAATGTCAGATGGGTATTCTACTATATTGGCATAGCTTTCTTGTTCTTTTATATATCCTTATACTAGATCAATTAGCCAAAAAGGGATTGTGCCTCTAGCATACTCACCTTAGAAAATATCTTCTTTATTTATTTTTTGTTGTTGAACTTCACACTTGATTGAGCTAGTCTTACTAGATGCAATAAAATTTCTATATGATCTTACAATCCTTACACATCATTTTCTAGTGAAAGAAGGATACTTGACATGTTGCTCTAATTATTTCTAAATTTTGACCCTCTTCTTTATAACTTCTTCCTTCTATGGAATTATATATTTTTGGAGATTTATCCTTTTAGTTTCTAGTTCCTTTTAGTTTCTAGTTCCTTTCCCTTATCCATACAATTGTGTTTATTATCCTATACATCTATTTTGGTCATATCAATATTTTCCTTTTACTTTTGGTATTACAAAGCTATGACTGGCCCTTTGTCTTTTAAGTGTAACAGTGACCTTCCCCTCCTAAGCACCATAATACCTTTATTACGTATACCTTTTTCTAAATTAAGACTTGCTCTTCTAAAATCTTATTTTTTCGCCTAGGTATAACCCCTTGTTAATTTGCACATATAACGACATCCTCAAATGCAAAATATTTATCTTATTTAGTAGCATTGAAGTTGAAAAATATTGCATTGTTAGAATTTGGTATGGTAGTAACTATGTATTGCACTTGAGGTTGCTGATAAGGGACTTAATTCATCATAGGCACCATTTAACCCAAGATGGTGGCTTGTTGAGACTAACACTACTAATTATACTGACTTATATAGGAATACCTAATTGCCACTACATAATACATAGGATCATGTCTTGCATTGCACATAAATCACTATAATGTGTTAATATCTAAATTGATGTTTAGCATATTATTCTACACTTGATTTTAACATCTTGTTGAGGCAATTTGATATTTGGTGAGGTAGGATTTTTTTGTAGTTTTTAATTTTGTAATTGATGGCAACCACTATTTAACTATCGTTACCTCTTATCAATATTTTTCTGGTTTATCAAGGTCCCTATCACTTCTAACATTTCTTTCATATTGAGGATATACTAGTTCATGATGTCTTTAACATTGTTAATGGATGGTGATGGAGTAGATAGTTCTAGCAATTATGGATGGAAAGAAACAACTGATAAGGACTTTTGACTAGGGTATATTACAATATATGGAGGAGGTATTGGTTTTGTAGCTAGTTGGGTGTTTAGAATAGGCAAAATAAATATCATAGATCTAGAAATCTATGAATTTTGGTTGAAATGGGTAACATAAGTCATATGCAGGGTAGGTGGTAATTCCCCTATCCTAATAAGAACCTTCTACATGAACTATTTATTCAAAGGTTGTAATTAGAGTTTTATGAGTATCATTACAAGTAATCAAAGCTAGTTTTGATTGTAAACCCTTGATATAATATGGCAATTCTTGTTCTTAATTTAGCCTAATATTTTGCAGAATTAAATTTAAATTCCTTCAGAATATAGTATTGTAATCATGAATATTTTACTAAGGGTTTCTTTGCATTGCATTCAATTGGAATAAAATAAAGCACTCATTACACATACCACCAGATCTATGCATGAAATATTCTACTATTGATGCCTAATTGATAATAAAATTATTAGGAAATCCTCTATACCACATTGTACCATGATGGCTTGGAGGTTGACCATGTTGTTGTTACTTTGGATAAGGATATATTTGTAACCTTGAGATGGATATATAGGCATTTGAGGATATTGGTATGGGGTATAGTAAAGTGGAAATAAATAAGGATTTGGCATTTAGAAAGGAGGGGATGTAGGATTAGACTAAGCCCATAACTAGTTTGAGGATCTTGCATATTTCAAAATCAAGGAGAATACTAAAGCTTTATGTAGGAACATGTTGGTTGGGAAGATGAGGGAATTATTGTATGTTTTATTATATCTTGTTTGTTGGAGGTGACATTAAACTTGGGGGTTTCCTTAGATTCTTTACACTCCTGCCTTACCTATAAACACTTGCTTTGATCAATAATGAAAAATTATCCTATGGAACCTTCTATTCAGAGGTATATATTTTGTGGGAGGAAGAATTACCTTGTTAGACAAGCTAGATCCATGTGGATTTTGAGATCAATACATACTTGTAGGAGGAGTGACATGACCATTAGAAATTGAAGGTTGGTTTACCTTAATTGTATTATGGAAGGCGTCAATGGGTAGATTATTTATGGGATTATTTACAACAAAGGTAATTCCATAAAGGGGATTGATATGAGTCAAAGTGGGACGTACACTTGATCAATATTAATTTGCAAGAGAAGGTGAATAACTAAGTTGATAGTTGAGGAAACCAATCTCTTAGAAATTAGGGGTTTGACTATCTAGGTTGGCCATTAGAATTATATATTAAGGGAGTTGGATTTGATGTAGAAATTTCTTCAACCTTGTCATATTGATGCACCTAAGTTTTGATTTATCCTTTTTTTTTTCTTTTGCATTATTTTGATGATATGCAATTAAATCTATTTATTGATGTTATTTATTCGATCTTAATGTTTTACAAGCATGTATTCATAAGCTTGTATAGCTTGACTAGCCTAATGGTGGAAATTTGGAAATCCAAATAAAGGTCCAAGGTTCTAATACTATGGGGGGTAGGGTTGTACATCATGATTCAATAACTAGAGTATGGTTGGGGATAACCATATACTAGGTAAAAAATGTTTTTCATATATGTCCTATGATATTGCAAATATAAAAACTACTTTACCATTAATCCTTTTTGACCTTACACACATACATACCTGCATGGATAGAGTTTTAGAGTCAAAATTTAAAAAATTGTAAAATTTAGTGTATGGAGTGACTTTTTAGCAGACTAGAGAGAATAACTAGCAGACATAGGCAAATTGCCAACAAAAGTAAACATTGAAAAAAATGACAATGACAGGACCAAGTGAATTGCTCCATAAGAAAACTACTAGCTGATTTGAACTTTAGCAAAAAAAATTAAAATTTATTCCAAACATCCCTACCTATAGCAAATACAAAAATGGAGTCAAATTTGAGGGATCTTGTAGATTTGATGCTATCTTGATTACTTACCTTGTAAATTTTTTTTTTATGATTATGAGGTTCATAACAAAGTCACCATTGGTAAAGAATATTGTAAAATTGATCACAAATAATGAGATGTGAAATTTAAGGTCAATTTGGGACTAGTCTTAGTAAATCAAATTCTTAGTCCCAAAACATTACTCTATATTCAAATTGTGACTGTCCAACAGATTTAGAGTAAATATCGCCTACAACTGGACTTTAGATGTTTTCCAAGAAATTGGCTCAAGTGAAAACATTATTCCAAATCTATAGTTAATCACTACTTATTTTGGTACTTGCAAAAAGCTTTTTGATTTCAACCCAATTGCACCCACTTGTGATGGAATGTAAATAGGATGTCAAAATGAAAGAATTGCACCAAATTATGAGCTCAAGAGCTAGGGTCCCACCAGGAATACCAAAAAACCAATTGAATTGTAGAAAAATCTAACTTCTTAAGTGCCCATAATTTTGATTTCAATAATAGTTACATAGAATTGTTTATTACCTTTTTCAATATCTGAATTTAGGTCCGTTACCCACTATCTTTGCTATATTCTAATCTAGATGAATTTAATTCCATGAAATTAAAATATGAAAACTAAATTTATGAGTGAAGGGTGAAAGGAATTAAAAGTAAATATTACCATAACCCTAGTAAGGAAAGTGTGCTATCAATCATTACATGAGAAGTTCAAATAAAAACAATGTTCCTATTTGATTGATATAAAACTATAAGTCATGACAAAATGGGCAAAGGAGCTAAGCCTAAATCACCATGAATTTCATAGTCTAAGATGGTAATGCCACTGATAGATAGCAAATATTCACCAACTAATTTCGTGATTTTCAAGAGCACAATGTGGGTTTCACAGAGAGTAGTTCTGAGTTGCGTGTGGTTAGAAACTATTACTCCTAGTAAAATTAGAAATTTGGGGGCATCTCTAACAAAATTATGTACCTCAAAATAGAACATATCTCTAAATATACCCTATAATGGGCTTAGAAGGCTTCTAAAATGAGTTATGGTCCTAATACATGACAAAACATTACTTTCTAAATTTCCTCATCGGGACCTACTCTTTTACTATTATCCCTCCACAAGTTAGCAAGTGACTCATTCTAGGAAGTAAATGATTCATTCTAGGATTAGAAGGTTTATAAAGTGAGTTATGATGCAACTATATGCTAAAATATCTCTTTTCAAAAATATTTTTTGGGATCTATGATTGTACTTGTACCCCTTTGCAATTTTGTGAGTGATTTGCTCCACGAAGTGAGCAAATAATTTCACTTAGCTAGTGATTCATCAAAATTGCCTTAGTGCTTCACTGCTTCATTCCAATCTCTCCATTTTACTAATGGGTAACTCCTTAAAAATAGACACATATGAATCAAATCAACATTTATCTTGAACTTAGACGAACTTTGAGGCTTTTGGAAGGCATTAATGGCTTGATTTTAATGTCTTGTAACCTTCTAAATTTATGATTTCCAAGGTAATGACATGTTACTATACTATGTATCTTGTCTCATATTATTTATAGTATTAAAATTTAATGTTGTCATAATACATGTATTGATCTCATTCTCTTGATGCATATTTAGAGTTAATGAATTTTGATAAAGTTTATGAAATACCCACGAAAAAACATATCTTGGTGTACACAACTTGCTTTAGCTCCGTAGTAGTTGGTCCCTACTAGATGAACTCCCTTATAGCATTATAAAAATTATTCAAAGCCTTCTTATTTTATAAATCAATAATGAAATCCAAAAAGAGTAGCACGTACTAGATAAATTTCAATAGTTTTTGTCTCTACAAAAAAATTCTCACTCCTTGCTCGTAAATATTGACCATATCTTTAACTTAACCATGGGTTACCACCCACTATTTTATCCTTAATTTCTAAATTAGAGAACATGATTATGAAAAAATATTCTAGAGGAAAAATAATGGAATAATTTTAATTTAACCTCCCTTCCATTAAATTATCCACTTTTGAATCTCCTATAAACTTGACTAGTTTTCATGGAACTGATACACTAACCTTTTCTCTTAAGAACCATTATGTCATATTTAATCATGTCATTATTAATAATAACTTTGATAAAACAATTGGTACTTTGATATAGATTATCATAATTTTTCTCTTCTTCTTGTCTCTAACTACCCCATCCTTACTTCCAACTAGGGTATCCTTACTTTAAGTTAGGAATTCAATAAATTATTTTTCTTCCTTGCTACCTAGATTTTTCTCATAAGAATCCATCACTTATATAATTTACCCAAAGGTATGGAATAAGAAAATATAAGGCTTTCTCCATAATATTATTAACCTAGTTAAAATATATTAATCTAAAAACACTTCAATAATATTTTATTGTTTACATATTATTGATTGAAATTTAAATTAGTTTTAGTTGATGTTTTTATAAGTACATAACTCCTATAGAAGTATGTACATATAGAATGAATATTGGTACAGTCAAATTATTTATTTCATAATGAATTAAGTAGAAGCTTTAAATATATTATAGCTAAGAAAGAAGGATAAGGGAGTTATTAATGATAATTTGTAAAATTGATCTAATATTTAATGACTAGTTATCTCATAGATACTAAAAACTTATTGTTTATCATAAAAATAAAATTAGTAAAAATTATAAAACAAGAAAATATGCAACATGTTAGAGAATCCATTATAAGTTTATTTATAAAAATTATTTTTCCCCTTACATTATATTCCATCCTAATATAATGGGAAATGGGATTTAAAATCAATTTGAGTAATTGTTGAATTGGAAAATTGCTCAGACTTTTAATTGAGATTTGTTTTCTAATTTGAGTTTCAAAAAAGTTGAAAGGAATTTCTAATGGCTTTTTCCAACCTCTAGATTTAGGTTGGCTCTCCACTATTCCTTATGAAATACTCCTATGCTGACCTACACTAACTTGCATTAAAAGTAAATTACGAAAAGTAAAATATGGATAAGTCTCGGAATAAAATTCAACATCCACCCTTTCATTAGATTATAAAATTGATAAGCAAATGACTAGATGAGCCATAATTACCATGAACTTGGTAAACCAAGAGGAAAATACCACTGATGGAATGCCTAAGGACTTGTCAAATGTTTACCACCTCTTGAGGACAAGGAACAATGTAGGTTTCAAAAAATGTAACTCTAAATTGTCATGGCCAAAATATGAATATAGTTAGGAGCCTAGGACCATATGTATAGTAAATATTTACCCCTAAGTTACATGGGGTGAGAAACATTTACTCCTAGTAAAAGTAAATATATTGGGGTATCTTTGGAAAATTGACACTAATGTGAATACCGTAGATATGCTTGGTGGAAGAAGGTAGGATCCCGTTACAAAAAATTAACACTAATGTGAATACTGCAAATATGCTTACAAAGCCATTCAAGGTAGAGAAGTTTGAGTGGTGCAGAACTTATTTGGATTTGCTGAAAAAGTAACAAGGGTAGCATTAGGTGATTGGTACTGAATGAAAATATTTGGTAGAAGAATTCTTGAATACTGACTTAGAGTGGGATAATTTTAGGAAGTGAAGTTACTATACAATGCATAATCAGCAAAAAAGAAAGTTGCAGTAGACTAGACGTCTGGGCTGCTATACATCTAGGTTAGATGTCTAGGTAGTAGACTAGACGTTTGGGCTGCTAGATGTTTAAGACAAATGTATAGGAAGTAGACCAGATGTCTAGGCTGCTAGACATCTAGGTCAGATGTCTAGGCAACAGGCCAGATGTTTGGGCTACTAGATGTCTAGGCCAGACGTCTAGGCAGTAAACTACACATCTAGGCTGCTAGACGTCTAGGTCACACGTCTAGTTAGCAGGTCAGACATCTGGGTTGCTAAATGTCTAGGCCAGACGTCTAGACAAGTAGATATATAGGATAGACGTCAGGACATGAAAGATGAATCGCTTCAGTTCTGTATGGAAGCAAATAATTTTATAGAGGCTTCCTTTGGGATACAAAACGAACGATTCAGGGTCTTCCCTTCATGCTCTATAAAATGGACTTGATCCCTTGCATATCAAAATTATGTTTAAAATGTGAAAAAATTGAATGTAATTTTTTTTTAAAATAACAAAATAAGAATTTGCCATTGCCTTGTGGTTTTCCTACACATTGCAGGTTTCCACATAAATCTTTTTGTTACTTGTGTTGCTATTTTTTGTTTTCTTTTATTGTGTTTCCTCTTGCAGGTATACAATATGAAGTTTTTCCTAACAACTTCTAGATTTTCAACTCTGCAATCTATAATGGTCTTTCAAATTTAGGCTCTCTTGGATTCAACATTTATTTTTTCCAACTATTGCATGAGATATTCAAGCCCTTGTTGGATTTTTCAACTTTAGTAAGCCAGGATTTAATATCCTCAACTTGCTTCTTCAATTGATCCTTCTCCTAGGCATATTTCTTAAGGACCTCATCTTTATGTTGGAGCTAATACCTACATGCCTTCAGCTGAGCCACTTATATTTCAATCTATCTATTCTTGATTTATGCCGCTTCATCCTCGATTACAAGATGATCAAATTTTATAGCCATGTCAAGTGTGATCTGATTTACCAAATGGACCATTTGGTATGGGTCCATATTATTTAGGTTTAGCTTGGATACTTTAGTAGATAAGTCAAAAAGGGTTGTTGCTATCTTGGAGAGGTTAGTTTCTATTGTGTCAAAAATATACACTTTATCCCCTTTTCTTAATAATTATGATTATATGAAAACTAAAGCCTTGAAGGACTTTTTGTTGAGTCTTTTAATTTTGTATTTCCACCTCTCTTTAGAAATTATGATATCAAATTCCTGTGTTATGTTTAACTCTCTAGCTTCCCATGTGAAAGCATGTTTGGCTTGGCAATCATGATAGTTTATGGAGATACTCCTATAGACTCAACTCCTTGAGCTAGAGGATTTGCCTTGTCTATTATGGTGGGTGCATTTGGCACATGGAAGTGGATGGTGGAGTGAGTGGACAAAATTATATGTTGATGGAAGAAAATATAGTAGAAATAGAGGGAGTGGGGTGTTATACCAACTATAATAAGGTGTCAATGTGAGATGACATAATGGTGATGGAAAGGTTTATGGAGGTGATGTAGTGTATGCGACTAGTGGAGGATGAGAGAAAGAAACTAAATAATATAAAGGAAGAGAAGTGAGAGTAGGAAAATAAAATATATAGAGAGAAGGGGGGGAAATGGATGGTGTGAAGGAGATGCAAGTTGTTATAATAGTGACCATGTGACTAGACATTTTCAAATCATGAGAGGATATTTTTTTAGGGATTTTTTTATCTTTTAGATGAGCTATTTTCCATTACTACTACTAGTCCTTTATTGTTGTAGCTTCTTCAAAAAATTAACCAATATCTTTCAAGGCCCTTCTACCCCTTAATGGTCATCTATATTATTATCAAACTATTGCTAGGATCATCGATGTGGTAGAAAAATTGATCTCTGACAACTATTTTATTCTTGGAATTCTAATGGACTGAGGTATTGGTTACTGCATCACTTATAATTTTACCCTTATTCACACTCTTTGGATTCCTTCTATCCCAATTTCTAAATAACTCAACATAAAATGGTTCATCTCTAACTAGATTAGTGATTGTACTTAACACATACCTCACCCTCTACCATGATAGGATATTTCGGTCTATATATACCATTTTCTTGAGTCCTCCAATAATTCAACTTGATGTTGGGATTGAAATCATACTTCACCTTCATATAGAAGACATGGCACTTTAGTAGGTTGGCAGACCGACTCTAAATTTCATCATCATACCCATGGTCACTTCCTAGAGTGCCAGCAGTTATTTATTCATCTATGTTGATCTCCTGATACACATTAAACCTCTTCTCATGGGAAAATAAGGTATCCAGTTTATTCTCTTAGGGTCTAATAAAAGATTCCCTTTTGTTCATAGGTCAAATTAACTTTTAGCTATGCCAAACCCATTTCTCTTAATTGTACCTCTACCAACGAGTGGAACCCATGTAGCTTTCATGATGTTCATTATTGGATACTTGAGTGGATAGAAGGTGGTCTTGTTTTTCCCCTTGAAGTAATTTAAGTCCACATAATCAATTTTTTACATATATTCCAAGTTGAATATATGTTTAGGCACCCATCCAGGCAACTCAAAAAGCATGGACAAAAAACCATAGAGGTGTATAAAAGATATTATCCTCCACAAATAGAAATATTTGTTTGATATATTCACTATATCTAATGCATTGACCAAGATAACAACCATATTTCCTACCATAAAATTTTAGTGATCAACCATATTATTTGGAGTAGAGTTTAATTGCTTACCCTTGGCATAACTCAATTCTTACTCTTCCAAAGATTCCTTGAGTAGATCCTATTGTCCTAGTAAGGCTAATGTTTGTAGTATACTGTCTTTAGTTGGTGTTCTTTCATTTTCTTTATGATGTTCTAGTGTTCATTTTTTATTGATGGTTAAAATAGGGGTTTTTGGAAGGGCCCCTACTCTTTTACAAAGGAAAAAGAAACTTCTAATAGGGAAAAAATCCCAAGGCTAAAAAAGTATATCCAGATAAAAATATTAGATCAAAGAACAATATGAAAAATAACACAAGAGGTCAACAATAAAATATTGCAAACAAAACAAGAGGGCAAAATTACTGACTAAGATTTGGATAGGATAACATCAACCTATAAGTCTTCCTATTATTAATGCACTAGGACCTATAGCACCTCCCAGGAGTCTTTCAAATTTTTTCCATCCCATTATTCTGATATAGCTAAAATTTAGCCTTGGTCACAAAAGCAACAAGATTGTTCCATTTTATTTTTCCATAATTATCGCTATGAACACTACTAAGGGAAATAGAACTAGTATTCAAAGGGAACATATCCATGATAGAGCACAACCTACAAAATTTCTACATTATCAGAGCTACAATGACAATCAAGATCTAAAGAGGATATCACGTGAGGAGGAAATGAGTGCATCCAAATATTGTTTGAGCTTCTACTAACTCCCTGATTGGCCATAAAATGAACAACTTTATTTCCTTCTCTTAACATGTGCATGATTTTCAACTCTTGGAAGGACTATAGCAAGGAATTTCTATCCTTTAAGATTTATTCCATCGTCCAACTTAGTTTTCCCTTCTCAATTAAGTAGTTAATGATGTTCTGGGAGTCCCCTTCCACTCTAATGTTTGAAGAATTAAGTAAGGATATGAGCTTTATTCCATATAGAAGAGCCCTCACTTTTACCACATGGTTGGTTTATATATCATAATGCTCTGAGTAGTCACCAATCAAAACCACTTTTGAAGTTCTAACTACACCTCTAGCCCCAAACTTTCCTGGATTACCTTTCACGGCAATATTAAAGTTAAGTTTCACCCAAACTTCCTTAGGAGCCTTCCATTTGGTGTTCTTTATAATTTCCTTGTTTGATATGGGATCAACACCAACCTTATCTTCGAAGTGCCAACATTTAGCTATCTTATTTTCTGCCATCTTCTCAACCCCATCCTAGTTCTTGGTAATTGAGATATTCTCACAAGAAACAAGCTTTATTCTAAGGAAAACCTCATTTTCATCTCTATTAACACCTCTAAAGATCCTCTAGTTGCATTCCAACCATATACCCTAGAATAAATGCGCAAGGGAAAAATTCCATAAACATGTGAGTCTATCACTTTTAAAGGTGGTGTACCATTGTTCCACAAAATTAAGGATTGAATGAGACACCAACCACGAATACCAAAAGGATTCAAGTAGTAAGTTGATATTATTTATTGAGAAAGGAAAAATAATAAAGAGGTGTAGAACTGATTCCTAATTTGCCTTACACAATGAGCACATATTTGGGATACAAAATATTTTCTTCCTAATATTGTCTATCATTAAGATTTTATCTTGAAGGGCAAGCCGGAGGAAGATAACAACTTTGGAAGAGATCTATTTTAACCACACTCTACTAATAGAAAATCTAGTAATAGACTCATCCTTAGATATCATATTTTTAGGAGGCGAATTCACTATGAAAAGGGTTTAAGCCTATAAAGACTATTTCTAGACGTCTAGGTAGCACTGCTAGACATCTAGGCAGTAGTACTAGACGTTTGTAGTAGTACAAGACATCTAGGCAGCAGTACTAGATGTTTGCAGTAGTATGAGACATCTAAGAAGCAATACTAGACGTCTGCAGTAGTACAATACGTCTAGGTTGTTATACATCTAGGCTATAGATGTCTAGGAAACATTTCCAGACATCTAGGCAGTGCTGCTAGATGTCTAGGCAGCGTTGCTAGATGTCTAGGTAGTGCTTCTAGGCATCTATATAGTGCTACAAACATTTAGGCAGTGTTATAGATGTCTAGGTAGCAAAAATCTAGGGCATATGTCTAATCGCGAAAGATTAATGGGTTCAAGTGCCTTCATTGGAAGTTGAACCAAATAGTTTTTAGAGGTTTCTATCAAGAGAGGAAACAAATAGTCTAGAGTCTTCCTTCTACTCTATAAAAGGGATGTGATCCCTTGCATATGCTAATTTTGGTGAAAAATTTGAAATACATGAATGCAAAGTTTGCTGAAAATAATAAGAAAAGGAAAAGTTACCATGACTCCATGGTTTTTCCTGCACATTGCAGGTTTCCACGTAGATCTTTGTGTTGCTTGTTTTGGTATTTTCTATTATGTATTATTGTATTTTCTCTTGCAGATGAAAATTTTGAATTTTTTTCTAACATATGGTATCATATCTAAGGTTTTATGTGAGTGGGAGCTACAACAATGACAGGAGGTGTAACGAAGTTTGAGATTGAGAAATTTGATGGCAGGAACTTCGCTCTATGGAAGATGAAGGTGGAGGATTTGTTGGTTCAGAATGACCAAGCTCAAGCCTTGAAAGGGGTCGCAAGTAAATTGAGTAGCATGAAAGATGAGGAGTGGCTAACACTTGACAGGAAGGTGGTTTCTACAATTCGTCTCTGCCTCACAGACTCTGTCTTGTTCAATGTAGCTGAAGAGAAGACCGTAGAAACCCTTTAGTAAAATCTTGAAAAGTTGTATGAAACAAAATCAAAAACAAATAATGTTTTTCTAAAAAAGCAGATTTATAGCTTGAGGATGAAAAAAAGTTCATCTATAGTAGATCATTTGAATGAGTTTAATACTCTTATCAATAAACTGGTTTTATTTAACATGAATATGGAGGATCAAGATAGAGCTATCACCCTATTTTGTTCCCTCTAGGATAGTTGAGATTATATGGTGATGAACATCAGTAATTCATCATTAGGAACTCTCAAATTTGAAGATGTGGTAGCCGCTTTGTTGGTAGAAGAGTTGACGTAAAAATGTCTCTAGAACCCTCGACCAATGAAGCCCTATCTATGAGAGGTTGATCCTTCAAAAAGAGTAAACAAGGTAGAAAACAATCCAGATCTAAGTCTAAAGGACTAAAGCAGAAAGAGAAGTTCTAGCATTTTGGGAAGCTAGGACACTTAAATAAGGACTGTTGGCAATTAAATAATGATGAAAAGAAAAATCAGCCATCACTTAAGGCTAGTTTAGTAGATTTAGGAGAGACGACATGTGAAGCCTTCTATATCAGTAACAATAGATCTGTTTTATATACCTTGATTTTGGACTCAGGTGCATCTTTCTACATGTCCCCCATAGAGGCTGGTTTGACAAATATCAGCCATACTATGGTGGAAAGGTCTATTTGGGTGATGATCACCCTTTAGAAATTGTGGTAAGAGAGGATATAACGATTATGTTTGATTATGGTAGAGAAAGGATGTTATGTGATGTATGACATGTGCCCAATTTGAGGAAGAATTTGGTCTCAATCAAAATGATGGATAAGCTAGGGTATTTTTCACTTTCAATAACAACTACTGCAAGATTACTAGAGGAGCTCTTGTAGTAGCAAAGGGAGAATCTTATGGGATATTATACTTTATGCAGTGATACGATGACAAACCATGCAACAACAACAATTTTTGTTTAGGATGCAGTAATTCTATGGGATCAATGCCTAGGCCATATGAGTGAAAAACACATAAAAGTTTTTAAATGATAGATGTATGCTTTTTGGTATTAAGTCTTGTAATTTAGACTTATGTGAGCACTGCATTTTTGGTAAATAGAAGAGGGTTTTATTTACTGTAAGTCCTGGTAAGAGTTCTAATTTTCTACAACTTATAGATTCAGATATATTTGGACTAGTCCCAACTCAATCCTTGAATGGCATCATATATTTTCTTAATTTTATATATGATTATTCTAAGAGAGTGTGGGTTTATTTTTTGAATAAGAAGTCATAAGCCTTGTAGAAATTTAAAGAGTTCAAATCATGGGTGGAGAAGATTTTGGGCAAGTCAATTTTATGTCTCAGGTCAAATAATGAGGGTGAATATTGCTCCACGGAATTTGATAAATTTTCTATGCAATAAGGTATTAAGAACCTAAATATTGTACCATACACTCCATAGAAAAATGTTGTGGCTGAGTGGATGAATCACACAATCATGGAATGTGCAAGAAGCATGCTTAACACAACCATGTTGGAGGAAATACTCTAGGCATAGGTTTTTAATACAATTGTTTATCTTATTAACATGTCACTTATAGTTGTGTTGGATGGAAAGGTTATAGAGGAGGTTTGATGTTGTAAGCCAGTTGATTACTCTCATTTTGGACCCTTTGGATATGATGTGTTTGCCCATGTACCCAAATAAAAAAGCTCCAAGCTTGACTCGAAGTCAAGCAAATATATTTTTCTTGGCTATTGAGATATAGTGAAGGGGTATAGATTATGGGATACTACTGCTCACAAGGTAATTATTAGCCGAGATGTAATTATTGATGAAAATCCATGCAAAGGAAGGAGGTGCAGCAAACTCATAATGTTGTACCAGTTTAAGTAGAAATGAGTGAAGATGAATATGAAAATTAGCATGCTGAAGTTTTTGATCAGCATGTAGAACAACAAGTAGAACATCAAGTAGAGTAGCCACAATGGTCACAAGACCAAGATCCACAATAGAAATATCACTGGGTTAGAAGATCTACACATCCACAAATTTTTTTAGAAATGTATTCTCATGTGTATCAGTCCTGTTTTCCTTTGTTAACTGATGATGGTGAACCTAGTTCATTTCAGGAAGCTAGAGAGTCTAAAAACATAAAAAAGTGGAGGAAATCCATGGAGGAGGAAATCGAGGTACTCTAAAAGAATAAAACATGGGAACTTGTGGATCTCCCACTTGGAAGAAAGATTGTTGGAAACAAGTGGGTGTACAAAGTGAAGAAGAACATCGATAGCCTGTTAGAACGCTATAAATATCACTTGGTGGAAAAAGGCTATGTGTAGAAGTTAGGTGTTGACTTTAATGAAATTTTCTCTCCATTTGTGAAGATGACTAATATTAGAGTTCTACTTGCACGTGTAGCTACACATGATTTAGAATTGGAGCAGATTTATGTAAAGACTTCTTTCTTGCATGATGATCTCGAGGAAGAGATATATATGGATCAGCCTGAGGGCTATGAAGGAAAAGACAAAGAGTATTTGGTTTATAGACTGAAAAAATCATTGTATGGGTTGAAATAGGCACCAAGGATGTGGAAAATCTTCGTGAAGAGCCAAGGTTTTAGCAGGACTGAGGCTGACCATTATGCATACTATTAGAAGTTTGATGATGGCAACTTTATTATTTTGTTGTTGGATGTTGATGATATGCTGGTTGCAGGCCCTAGCATAAATAAAATTATTGATCTTAAGGCTTAGTTGGCTAGAAAATTTGAAATGAAGGATTTAGGAGCAACAAACCAAATTTTAGGGATGAAGGTACACAGGGACAGAAAAGGAAGAAATATTTGGTTAAGTCAAAAGTCATACGTGGAAAATATTATGCAATGCTTCAATATGAAGAATGCTAAACTAGTTAGTACCCCACTTCTTCCACACTTAAAGTTGTCTTCCAACCAGTTTCCTAGAACAAAAGAAAATAAGACAAGCATGTATCATGTACTATATTCATCAGCAGTAGGAACCCTTATGTATGCCATGGTGAGTACTAGACCGGATATTTCCCAAGCAGTGGGAGTAGTCATCCGATACATGGCAAATATTGATAGGGAGCATTGGAATGCGATGAAGTGGATATTCAAATTTTAGGGATGAAGGTACATAGGGACAAAAAAGGAAGAAATAATTAGTTAAGTCAAAAGTCATATATGGAAAAGATTATGCAACGCTTCAATATGAAGAATGCTAAACTAGTTAGTACCCCACTTCTTCCACACTTAAAGTTGTCTTCCAACCAGTATCCTAGAACAAAAGCAAATAAGACAATCATGTCTCACGTACTATATTCATCAGCAGTAGGAACCCTCATGTATGCCATGGTGAGTACTAGACCAGATATTTCACAAGCAGTGGGAGTAGTCAGCCGATACATGGCAAATCCTGATAGGGAGCATTGGAATGCGATGAAGTGGATATTCAAATATTTAAGAGCCACTTTAGATGTTGCCATTTACTTTGGATCGATAGATTTGTAAGTTATAGATTTTGTGGATTCTAATTATCTTGGAGATAAGGATGGGAGAAAATCCACTACGGGATATACCTTCACTCTTGTTGGAGGAGCGGTGAGTTAGGCTTCTAAGTTGTAGTATATTATGATTTTATTAGCCACTAAAGCATAATACATTGCAGCAAATCATACCAGCAAAGAGGTAATTTGGTTAGATCGATTACTGGGTGAATTCAAGGTAATGCTAGAGAAAATTATATTACATTGTGATATACAGAGTGCTATTTAGCTAGTGAAGAATCCAAAATTCCATGATTGCATGAAACACATTGATGTCAAGTACCACTTTATCAAAAATATGGTGGAAGAAGGTAGGATCCTGTTGCAGAAAATCAATACTAAAGTGAATCTTATAGATATTCTTACAAAGCCGATCAAGATAGAGAAGTTTGAGTGGTGCAGAACTTCTCTTGGCTCTCTGAAAAGATAACAAGGGCTACATTGGGCAATTGGCACTGGATGAAAATATTTGTCAAAAAAATTCTTGAATACTAACTTCAAGTGGGAGAATTTTAGGAGGTGAAGTCACTATACAGAGGTTTTAAGCCTACAAATATTGTTTCTAGATGTATAGGCAGCATTGCTAGATGTCTAGGAAGTAGTACTAGATATCTGCAGCAATACGAGATGTCTAGGCTACTAGATGTCTAGGTAGAAGTACTAGATGTTTGCAGTAGTATGAGACATCTAGGCTACTAGACATCTAGGCAGCAGTACTAGATGTTTGCAGCAGTATGAGATGTCTAGGCTACAAACATCTAGGCAGCAGTACCAGACGTCTAGGAAGTGCTGCTAGATGTCTAGGTAGCACTATAGATATCTAGATAGCACTGTAGACGTCTAGGAAGTGCTACAGACATCTAGGCAGTAGACATCTAGGACAAAAATCTAATCATGAAAGATGAATGAGTTCAGGCGCCTTCCTTGGGAGTTGAAATGAATAATTTTTGGAGGCTTCCATCGGGAGAGGAAAAAATAGTTTGGAGTCTTCTTTCTGCTCTATAAAAGGGATGTGATCCCTTGCATATGCTAATGTTGGTGAAAATATTGAAATATGTGAATGTAAATTTTTTTGAAAATAATAAGAAAATGAGAAGTTTCCATTACCTCATGGTTTTTCCTGCACATTACAGGTTTTCACGTAAATATCTGTGTCACTTTTGTTGTTATTTTCTATTATCTGTTATTATGTTTTCTCTTGCAGGTAAAAATTATAAAGTTTTTCCTAACACATATAGTCAAATATATCTGAGTAAACCCCAGAAGAAGGGGCCCAAACGAGGGAGTCTTGAGAGGGGCTTAAGGGAATGTAATAAGAGAGTAGTAAAATTTTAATAAATGATACCTGATGCTAGGCCTCCTTAGTTGAGGCAGTAAGGGAGATATTCTTCCATATTCTTATGGGTCCTTCCCCTTCAATATTATTGTAAACCCTACTATCAAATTTGTCCTTCAAGGAAATCAAAATCTAACAGTATTCTCTCAAATCGTAGAGGGGCTTGTTTGTAATTCAATTAGCTTCCCAAAACATAATGGAGTTATCCTCAAGCATCCATTTTAAACCTTTCATGAGAAGAGATCTAGAGTTAAGACCATTCTAGAAAGTAGAACCCTTAGGAGGGTTCTCACATTTGAAGAAGGGTATAGAATAATCTAAGTACTTGGTCTTGATGACTTTGATCCAAGAAGTTTCACCTTCTTTGATTATTCTCTAGCCAAGCTTAGACAATAGAGCTTCATTAAATTGCTAAATTTACTTTATGACCAACCCTCCTTCTTTATTAGGTCTAGATAATTTTAACCCAAGCCACAAAAGGGAACCTCTACCTGTCCTTAGCCCCTAACCACAAAAAATATCTAGATTTTATCCAAAAGCGAGGTCACTTTTACAGGGATTTTTGGCATTGAAAGAGAATAGACTGGTAAATATTGAATAGTAGATTGCAAGTGTTGCACTTTACCTGCCTAGGATAGAAGAACCTCCTTCCACCCAAGTAACTTATATTGAAGTCATTCTATTATAGAATTACATATCACATATTTAGATTTTCCTTTAAATAGGGGTAAGCTTAGATAGGTTGAGAGAAAATCAACAATATCACAATCAAAATTGTTGGAAATTCTAACCTGTCTAACGGTTGGAGTGTTAGCAAATAACAACTTGCTTTTGTTAAAATTGATGCATTGACCTGAAGCTTGTTCATACTCCTGTAGCACCTTATTTATATTAGTAGATTCTATAACTGAAGCCTCCCAAATAATAATAGTATCATTCACAAACATAAGATGAGCAATCTGTTCAACTGAAGTAGCTGGTCTGATTCCATGAATCTAACCTTCCCTTCGAGCCAAAGCAATGGCCCTACCAAGCACCTCAGCCATTAAAATGAATAGGTAAGGGGATAGAGGTTCTCCTTATCTTAATCCTCTTTGGATGGGAAAGAATCCCAATTCTTGGCCATTTACTAACATCGAGAACATAAGGAAATATATACACCATGCGACCCAAATTCTCCAAACTGAACTAAAAGCAATACTTTCTAAAACCTTATCCAGAAAGGTCCAAGACACCCTATTGTAGGCCTTTCTCATATCCAATTTTAGAATCATACTTGTTGATCCTCTTTGATCCATGGAGTACAAAACTTCATGAATGGATATAACTCCATCCAAAATCTACCTCTTAGCCACAAAAACCTCTTGGCTAAAAGAAATTAACCTGGGAAGAAGTATCTTCACTCTATTAGCTAAGGCTTTGGTAAGAATTGTATATATGGTGTTGCCAATATATCCGTTAATGTGATCACCAATTGTAAGTCCAACCAAAGTCATTTTATTTTTAAAAGTAATTCTCTGTCAATGGTATGCCATTGTACTTGATCTGAATGAAATCACAAATTGGAATATAACAGTTGGGTGGACAACACAAAGTGGAAGCTCCTGTAAAGATCATCGATACAGTAAATACTGATCCGTTAGAAAGTGATGGATTAAACCTTTCTGCAAATCTGAATCTGAGGTAAGCTTGTAAATATTTTGGCTTTGGCTTTGGCTTAAGTAATTATGCTCCATTTGTACTTTTAACTTAATCTGAGAAAACAAATCTATGATTGACAGCCTCTCTTAAAAGGATTTTGCCTGTCCACTGTTTTGGCTGAAAAGGGAGACAACATCTATTATCACTGTAAAAATTCAATCTATCTCCAGGGTGCAGTAACATTACCTTTATATATATATTTTAAGTAATATGTCTTAATATTTAGGAAAAGTTTATCTTAAAATTTATGCTTGTGCAATTGCAAGGAAAGGAAGATACTCACGTATCAATATGCGGACTGTTTTTTCAGTAAAACTTTTAACAATTTGAATGTCTTATAAGTTCATCATATGTAAAATAGAAGATTTTATTTATATATAAATTAAAGAAGATTTGTTTTATGTAAACTTTTTTAATTATTACATGGGACTGAGATGGTTTATCTGTACTGGATCTCAATCATATACTGGTATTTTAACAGTTTGGCTATAATGAATGTGTCCTGCCTAAGATTTAAATTAAATCTGGATCTCTTAATCTAAGTGCCTTCCTCAAAAATGAAAGAATTTAATAGGGCAAGTCAATTTCACTTGATTTTTGATTTTATGCAAGCATTTACAGGAACAAAGAGTCCTATGGAATTTTTTTTTTTTTTAATATTTGTTTTTTATTCAAATTAATTTTAATGAATTGTCATTTATTTAAATATTTATATAAAATTTTATTTAATTTAAATTTTGTTTTTGTTAGATTGAAAAATACGTTTTGAAAGGGTTTTAAAACTTTATTACAAAAGGTGCAATATTACAATAGAATAAAAGCAAAAGTTTCAAAATGACAATCCCAAAGGGAAGATCCCAGCTACTAAGGCAAACAAAAAATTGGGAAAAACCTTAAACAAAAGGAACCAAAAAATGGAGATTCATTCACAGCAAATATAGGAAGTCAAGCTTCAGTGATCTCCACATGGTCTTTAGGGTTGTCGCTTCCATTCTTGAAGAGTTGTTTCAGCTGAACATAAAGCTCCTCCATGGTTTTGGCAGCTTGGTGATAGATCGTCCAAGAAGCCCTAGCGGTATTGGTAGCAGTAAAGAAGAGGTTAACCATAGTGTTTGCTACATGAGTAAGAATGGAATTCTGAAGCACAATAGCAGAATTCAGCTCCAATATATTTTCATCATAAAAATTTTGAGCAGGGGTCACCTTCGAGGAGTTCCCCTGGGTCTTCGTCTTATTGGAGCTTCAAGAGTACCAAACCTTGCTTGCACTTTTCTTGTGTTTCAGCTTTCTTAGAGATCGATGCATTAACTCAAACCCAATGTAGTCGGACTCTTGCTTCACAGAACCAGGGATCTTCAAGTTTGGTTTAGGGGATACAAACTTGGGATCACCATCGTCATTGGGCACCTCAGTGATAGGGGTGACGTGAGTAGCACTTTTGATAGGTTTATCAAAAAGGTTACATGTTATGATGGCTTTTTAATGTGCTCATCAAGGGTATGCTTATAAAGGATTAAGTGCAGGCCTTGATTAGTCGAGTGGGTGGACTTTTACTTTCTGACACTTTCAATGGAAAGCTCTATGGATCTACATAGGTAATCAAGGATGTTAATAAGCTTAATATCCCTAAGGTGGTTTAGGAATGCGATATGTAAACTACGTAATGAAATATTTTAGATTTATGTTATCAACAGTCACGTATTGCATGATAGGGATCATCATCCAGTCCCAAGGTGATGGAACATAGGTTCTAACTTCTAATAATACCATCATTCTCCCAAATAAGATTCTTACCTTTGTTGAGTAAATAATCAGTTTCCATGTGAAATTATATCTGTCCCTTCTAATGGTGCCCTCGTCGACTGGAAACCTAGTAACATCAACCAACAAGAAAATATTGATGATGAACTCCAAGTCTTGGATGATGATGCTCCCTTTGTTCCATAATTTAACAATGTCTTCAGAAACCTCTTCATCATTGCCACTGAACTTCTTCAAGAATGGAATGAAGCCATGAGACACTAGGATATCTTCACAAATAGGATCCAATTGAAGGGACTCATCTCGAGGAGGGCAATGGAAAAATTGCAAAAAATTGACCAAGGATAGGGGAACAAGAGGGAATGATGAGTTAAACCGACCCAATCGTAATATTTATAAACATCAAGCATGCAAAAGATTTTGGAATGAGAAAAATCTGGTGACCGTTGCAAGCATTGATTGGTAGAAATGATGGAAATTTAAATTTATTTTATTAGGTGAAAAGTTGAGATTTTTGAAAGGGCTTCAATATTTTTTTACAATATCATTCCTTAACATTTAAATCAAAGAATGAAGAATTAGAGAAGTGTAGTAGCATAACAATACAAGAAGTCACGTAGACCCTTTATAAGAAAAGAAAAAATGATATGCTTCACTTCTTATGACTACAAAAGGTTAATAAAGCTTACAACCTCTAATTAATAATTTAACCATAATTTTGTCTATCATAAACTTATAAATCCCTCTCAACTATACTCCTCAACTCTCTAGGGAAATCATCCCTCCATAGAATTGATTGAGGATTGTTTACATCCTTATTGGCCAACCAATTCATGGCTTGGTTGCTCTCTTGATAGATATGTACTATATTAACCTCCTCCAAGATTGTAATGATTGTAGTTGTGGCACCACTCAATGGTAACCCTACCACATAACAATAATATATTGTCGAGACATAGGAACCCTACCCATATATATATACAAAAATTTATTTTCTAAAATCCTTAAGGTGGGAAAACACCAATAATATTCTTTAAGGAAGGAATAATTCCACAAGATCTCCCAATATGAGAGTGCTACTTAATGAGGGTAAATTCCCATAAGCCACTTCGTGGGCAAAGATGATTACATATAATTTATCTTCAACGATCCTTACAGTGACAAATATCTCTTCATTACGTCGATAGGCATCCTACAATGGTAGCCAGGAAGGTCAGCCACGCCATAAACAATATTACTATTTTATTAAAAAAGCCAACATTAAGAAAATTATCTATCAAACCCCCAAGAAATAAGATAGGCATCTTGAGATTGATAACTCTCGGCGTTTATAGATATATATTTTATATATCTAAGCTAGTATATATATCCATATTCTAATTCTACTTTGGGGAGGCGACTATAATTATAATATAATATTATAATATAATCAACCTTGGATTATGTGTGGCCCATGCCAACCCTTATACAATATAATAATATATCTTCAAATATCTATTCCTAGGTACCCTATCATGCCATCCTCCTTACAAATATTTTTTCCTCAAAAAATATGAAGAAACAAGATAATATGATTTGCTAAACAATGTTAGCAACTGGTACCAATCTCGATCATCCATCCATCCAAGTGAAACACTTTGATGTTGGTATGCCATTGTGTTACTTGAGTATCCAAATCTACTTTGTTGGCTTCACGCTTTTGTTGTTGAATTTTGATAACTTGAATGATGGTTCCACTTGTGCGTTGATGCTATTGAACCAATCTTAATATTAGTATCACTATGCTTTCTTTACCGAAAACTGCCATAGTTGGTGCCCTTTTGATTCTATGTAGAACCATAATATTGCTATCTTGAGCCATACCCCCAAGATTAATGATGGTTCCAATTGTTCATTGATGCTGATGAACCAATCTTAATATCAGGATCGCTATGTTTTCTTTACCAAACACTGCCATAGTTGGTGCCCTTTGGATTCCATGTAGAACCATAATATTGTTATCTTGAGTCATGCCTCCAAGATTATTTCCGCTCATGGTGGTGTGGATGGTGATAAGATGCTATCTTATTTGACTCCTCAACATTTGACTCCACTATTTTAAATTCTTCTAAACATTGTTCTTTAATGTTCCTTTTGTTTGGTATGTCTTTGTGTTCTTCTAACAAATTTTCCTAGACTCTACTATTGTTATTCCATGGACTTAATTGTTGCTTTTTCCATGGACTCTGTTGTTGCTACTACCTTATAGGATTCTATTTCAGGTTCCTCTATGTGTTCTTCAATTTGTTTCTCTACAATTACTTCTTATTTTTCCTTGGATCTTTGCTTCTTAAGTCGAAAAATATCCTGCAATGTTATCTTCTTTTTCTTGTATAATAACTTCATAAACTTCTTTTGCATATTAATGTTAATAGTACCCAAAGAATCTAACCAAGCATAACCAAGAACAATATCCTCATCATCCATCTTAATAGCATTAAAATATGAATGTAAAACATATTTATCCAAGGTGATCTTCAAATCTAAAAAAAATTGAACATTCTCACCCTTTAACTGTATTTCCTTAATTTTTGTTGCTTGAACCTGCAACCTCTTAGCCAAAGCAATATTAATAAAATTATATATGCTACTAGGTCGATGGAAATAATAACCTGTTCCTTTAGAATACTTCCATAAACCTACAAAATAAAACTTTTAAATGAATTTAAACCCTTTTAATTTTGCTTCTCCTTTTGTAAATCCAAAGATGTGCCTTCTGCTTTTGAAGCATGTTTATTTCTTCGAATGCCACGTGGCACAATTAAGAGTTTTAGGGTTTTTTAGGCGTTTTAATTGGCCAGTAATCCAACCTTTCAAATTTATTTAATCTTTTTTTTTCAACTGCACTGGACGGCTACCGTAATTCCAATTTTTTTTTAATTATCTTTTGCGTTCTTTTCGGACAATGTGGGACAAAACACAACTAGAAAATTGCAGATTAATTTCCTTGACGCTATATTATGCAACGTTGAACACATCCACCTATTTAAAATTTACTCTGATTTAGCAGACGGCGGGAAATGACCAGAGTCTCTTCGAACGTCACCGAATTTTCCAAGTTCGTTTATTGAAATCCACCAATGTCAAATCGTCAAATATAAAATGTCACCACATCATCAGATTTTCAAACCTTTAAACATTGCCCACCGGTTTTGTGATCGACGTCGTCGGATCCTAAATAAAAATTAGGTCGTCAGAATTAGAAAATTTACCCTGTGGAACGTCAGGGTTTGGACGAGGTGGCGCATTCAAATTGGTCTGCGAATGATTTTCATCGTAAATATTAAATCTGAAGACATCTTATTATAGTTTTTGGTCAACGACCTAAAGGAAGTGTTAATTATTTCTTTTCGTGCCAACTGAAAACACTATTATCTCTTAAACTTGCGAGAAGACCTGCGATCTACGAGAATTTCTACCACCTGGAAATCGACGAGGATGCTGTTGAGAATGACTTACGATCTGCGAGCGTTTTCTGTTCGCAGTTTGAACTAGATCACCTACGAAAAATTCATGTCGGAATTCCTAGCTTTGTTGTTGAACCGAAAAGAGATATTTTGCACAAATCCAGAATCGCAAGTATAATTAACCGTGGGTTATGTGTGGCCCATGTCAACCCTTACACAATATAATAATATATCTTCAAATTCAAGACTGTAATGATTGTAGTTGTGACAAGGTACAATGGGAATCCTACCACATAACAACAATATCCTGTGGAGATACAGGAACCTGCACTTCTCAACAAACTCAATAGAAATCCTACCATAAAATAGTATCACATCATTGTACTGCTCAATAGGAACCTTACCCATTTATATAGAGAGTTTTCAACGGGTTGTCCATTCCCTTTTACATTGATTTAATCACATTGAGCTATTTGGTGCCACCCATATTTGAACCTTGATGTCTCCCATATATTCACAACTAACAATCTCACTGTATTTCTTTGAGCTGAACAACCATCCTCTGTTTCAAATTTTATGAGATGATTTTTATTTTTTACCCCTCATGAAAGTCTTTTTTCCACTCAAATTCAAAATTGTTTGTATTTCAATTACAAGTTCTCTAGTTGCTTCTTTGTTTATGAGCTCATTATTAGTTGGTCTACCTAGTTTGGCTTCAACCCCTATATTTGTTATTTTTGTAGTATTTTTAATGAGTCTCACTAAAATGTCATCTTGTTTAGAGGTCAAGGGTTTGTTTTGAGTAGATATTTTTGACTCATACAGAGAGCAAAAAACATAATCAACATTTTCCATACCTTGAGTGGAAACATCCTCTAGCTAAGATTATGCTTTAGACTCTTATGGCTTTGTTCCCCTAGAAATTGAAGTTTCCAGAATTTTAGTCATCTCCTCCTCCATTACGTTTGGTTACTATTCCACCTTATCTTCATCTTATTTCAATTTTTTATTTTCTACCCTTGAGATATCTTTTTGGGAATGTTTCCTTGTCTATTTTGATCCTCCTCTACAAATTCTCCCTCCTTAGGGGTTTCAACAAGAATACTAAACTTATTTGCATCTTAGAAAGGGAACTTAAGAGACTTTTCTTCCATTGTATCCTTTTATTTTTGTTTATCTTTCCTCCTTCATGCCTTATTAATTCGTTCTTTATATGAAAAAATATCATTCTTTTACAAACTTTACAAAGAGCCCGAGAATTTTCCAAAACCGAGACTCAAACACTAGCCTAAACTCCTTCTTCAAATTAATATTAACACATAACCCAATGAATATAAATCTAATTTTTATCCCATCACTTTAGGTATACCTCCTAGAATACCCAATGGTATAAATCTAATTTTTATCCCATCACTTTAGCTATACCTGCTAGAATACCCAATGGAAGCCCTAGTAGGCGAACCCAAAGCCGATCCAAATTTATATTTTAGAATTTAGGTTAAATTGATCCAAATTTATATTTTAGAATTCGGGTTAAAAACCAAGGTCCTTTTATTAGGGCATGGTCAAAGTATTCATAGTTCACGAAGGAAAAAATCATAAAATACTTTGGGAGAACTACAATATTGATATGCTCCCTATTGATCAACATCCCATTTCCTTATCGTATTTATCTAAATCCTACAAACCCCAATAAATTTTCCAACAAGGCTATTTTGTTTTTGTGCACTGGTCTATCTACTAGCTTTTTTTGGGGAATTTTAAACAAAGTTTATCATTTATATCCTTGAGAGCAATATCAAATTTCTCCTATTGAATACTACCACCAAAAAGTTTATCTCTCCAAGACATCTCTCCCCTTCACCAAGATAAATTGAAATGCAGAATGCAGGAGATGGTAGCCACCGCACCCCTCAATAGGGATCCTACCACAAAATAATATCCCATGAAACACGACATGGGCCACATTAAAATGTTAGGGTAAAATAATAGTTTTTCAAAGGGACAAGGTCCCATTATACCAGGGTTTGAACTTGGGTGTTCTCAATGAAAACCAAAAGATATACCACTATAGTATCCCTCACAGGATGAAATAGTAAGTTTACATAGATTTTTATGAGGGGTTGAACGTTATTTAATTTAATAACTATGTATGTTAAAAGGACAATAGATTCCATGTATGTTAAGCAAGATCATCTTGACAACTTTATTTACAATTTACCTATAAATTTAATAAATATAAAATATGTAATATATTATCACCTCATCATATCTCATAATCATTAGTATATTACAATTTATTTTTAATAATTTAAGAAGAAAAGTTTTAATAATTTTTTTGTTAATTTATTTTTGATGTGTAAACTCAAGGTTTACATTGAGAACCTTTGATATTATTATGTAACCATGTTATAATAGTTAACATTGTTAGGGAAATGTTCATAGGTATGAGTGGCTTTATTATAATATAAAAATGTCAACCTTATTATGTCTCATATGTAAAAAAAATTCTTTTAAAAATCATTTTGTTAATTTAATTTTTAGGGATAAAATAAAGGTTTGGACTAAGACCCTCTAATAATATTATGTATTCAAGCTATAATATGTCATATTTTCACAAAAACGTTCATATATATGAGTGACATTATTATAATTTGAAAAATTAATCCACAATCATGTTTTTATAATGAATTCCATTTAGTGTCATTCCACAATGTTTTATACATTTTTATTTTTATGTAAAAATAAAATAAAATAACTTTTTAATGAATGGTCATTTTTTTCATGATTTTTATATCTGATTTAATTTAACATAGAATTTATAAGAATTCTTAGAACATCAAATACCTGAAGTGGTGTTAATATTTAGATCAAAGAAGATATTAACAAATAAATAGATTATCCTACATATGTATTTATCATAAGATATCTACTCATGCTATATATATTATTTCTATAGGTGATCCAATTTGTCTTAATTAACATATAATCCAACAATAAGATTATTTTATGAGATTATCCATTAATTTAAATAAGTGGAACATTTCTACTTTGTTGAGACATGAAGGAGAAAATAAATATATGGTATTTCCATATAATATTCATCTAATGATTACACTTTTGGCTCCCCATAATTTAATATTAGTTTTAGAACTAAAAGAGCATATCCATAATTTAAAATCAAATTATAGAATGATTTATATGAAGGGTTTAGTTGGGGTTTGAATCTTTATTATATGCATTATAAGGCTTTACTAGTAGATACATATTAAAATATCTAGATGTAGAATTAGAAAGGTAATCCTTACTAAATTTAGCCAAGGTTACATACCATATTCAATCTAGTAAAATAACTATGAATGATTAATATGATAATAATATCTAAATTATCCTCAGTAAAAATAGAATCCACAAAATATAAGGGTTCCACTCACATAAAGTTACAATTTACAAACCTTCATAATATTGATCATTAATACAACATCTTTAAACTAAATCTTAAAATTCTATTAAAAAGATAAACTTTCCTAAATTTGAGGAAGGTGAAAGAAAGCCTATAAATTTTGTCAAAGTTGATAAAAATGGACAAATATGACATTAGGTTGTAACCCTTTTCTAATTTGGATAATAATACAATCCTACAATAGTCATCTAGCTTTTTGGTTAATTATTTAGGAATATTGATAAATATGTAGGTAATATTTAACATATTACTATTTCCTTTGGTTATACTATTTACTTAAGTTAAACTGAAGTAAATTATATACCTTAGCACTAAATCATACAAGGGCACTTACCCCCTTCTACCCTTGTGAAATGAAAATCTGAACACTTTTCTTTAACCCTTCTATAAATTTCTCAGAGTCCTTCAAGAATTTTCTTCTTATAGTTGGATTTTCAATGCACTCAATTATTGTTTGTTCATTCTATAATGAGCTTTGAAAATTGTAGTCCTAACTACTATTTCAATTGAAATTTTTAATTTTCATAATTATAGTAGGCTTGGTGATTCTTTAGGAAAAACATCCATTATTTTTATCAAAATAGTATATACATCCATAGTGGATTCCTTTTTGTATTTATGTTGATCTCTAACCATTATAGTAACTATTTGGCATTTTTTTAACATATTTTATTTTATATTTTTTATATCATCTTGTATGAGAGAGAATGATCTACTCCATGGATCCATTCCTTACCATATTTATTATTAGGGCATTCAACACTATTGTTATAAGAATCAAGCTTGGCTTATTCTAATTTTAGCCAATTCATACCTATGATTATATCATAAGATCTTAATCATGTTACTTAAAGATCTAGATGTATGAGTCCATCCTTCCATTTTATATTATATTTTATGATTACACCTTTTATTGGATTAAGATTTTTAAATGCTATTTTTTATAGATAAAAGGGTTTTGAAAGGACCCTACACCTTTTACAACATAATAGCCATAAGGTGGCAACACCACCTAGAATAGAAGAGGAATTCATCCTCAAGAATAGACTAAAAAAGAAGTCATCCATGCAATAGAGAGGCCACAGATTACTTCAGGAAATAAAATCGGGTGGACAACCTAGGCTAACGGAGACATAGCTAGAACCAAAATAGAGAAGGAAGCAACGACAACCAGACGAGTAATGTAAACCAAAATGAATTACGTAAACTAAATAAAACTTATGTAAACCAGATAGAAATAGTGAGCCTCGTGGGCCCTCATTCTTTAGGGTTATCTTGATCTGAGGCCTTTGTAGTTGTTTTAGGGTCAATGCCTTGGATTCTACCATCATTCATGGTTGCAATGATCTTCCCAGCTTGGAGAAGGGTAGAGGACGCAAAGCTCAGAAGCTTAGCCATGCAGACCCAGGGCTCCTTCTTCTTCAATATTTTAAATGCTATTTTATTTCATATGGATATGTTTATTTTTGGTCTACCAACTTGTATATATCCACTAAATTGACATTGACAAAAGAAATAGAAGTTCTAAGATCTATCAAAGCAAAAATATGATGGTTAAAACTCATAGTTATTGTTTCTAGGAGTATCCTAATGCTTCACATGGAAGCCATATAACATTGCATGTACATCGTATGCTACCATGCGTATCTCCAACCACAAGGGAAGACTATTATGGATTTGATGTTTTATATCTATTTGCCACTTAGGAGAATTATCTAGAAAAAAAAGGACCTATGCACATAAAATATCCTCAAAGCGATCTAAAATTATAAATTTAGCATATCTAGGTAAAAAAAAATAATATATAGACTGAGACATATCTCTAAAATTAGAGTTGACATTTTCATTCCAAGGACTGATTGTATCCATCCTCCACCATCAAATATTTTCTATAATTTTCTCTCCAAGATTAATTCTTATTTTAAAAATTGTGAGATATTATAAATTTATAGGTTACAACCCATTAAGGAATCTATTTAATGGATAGTATATCACTTAATAAATATGTTATTTTATGTTCATACTTCATGATTGACTTATCGCCTTGTTATAATATGTTCAAATCATATTTATATAAATAGTTGGGATACACACTTCCAATAAAATATTTCTTCAACCCATGTGTTGGAGAGGGTAGGAAAATCCTCCAAGGGACGTCCCTGGTTTGAATCTCCACCCTATCAAATCCACATTGGGTACCCAAAATCTAGTTGATTATGTTGGTGTAGTCAGGGTCAGGTGCAATGTAATGTCCCCTTTTTGAGTAGTTAGTTAGATGTAGTGGTTTAGCCTGCTCACGGGTTCTCGTAGGCTAGGGCAGATTGCACGAGAGCCTGACTAGAATTCTAGGAGCGAACAATTGAGCGAAATGGGTATTTTAATCCACTCTCATATGTTGAATCAGATGGACAAAGTCTTGACTTACTATTTTTAGTAAGCTAGTTTTTAGGGTTTTTGGTCGAGCAAAGAGTGGAATTATATTCTTCAGCGAAATTGGTACTCATAACAAGTTTCAATTGGTCAATCGGTTTGCTGGAGGTCAGATATTTTAATGCTTGAAGATTTGGCTATGTGAAAAGTGAAATATTATTTATTTTTATATAGTCAAACTTTATGATATTAAAGAACTTAAAGGGAAGTCACTTAAAAGTGAAATATATTATATAAGTGACTAATTTTTGGAGCAAAAAGGGATATTATAATATTTTATATTATGTGTAACCCTAATTAGGGCATTGCATCTTGTGGGTTATAAAAGGGCATTGAGAGCTTCATTTGATATATTCTAAATTTTGGTTATTTTCTCTGGAGTTTGAGGCTAGTGGTTGAGACTTCTTAGAAGGGACGAAAAACCCAACAGTGTGGCTGAGGACGAAACCCATCAAATTTTTGGAGCTCGATGAAACCCCAATTCTCTGTTGGTGAATTCACACAGGATTCACACTTGGAGCTTCATCAGTCTTCAGAGGTATATTTCCATGTTTGTTGTTTTAGTATATTTCAAGGTTTTGCAGACATATTGAGGAAATATTATATTTTTAAAATATTGTAATCTGAACCCTATTTTGAAAGAAATTTGAAAAATAAAATTGCTAGTTATTTTTTATTTCCTGGAGTTGTATTTTTTTATTGTAAGAAATAGTATAGTGTCCCAAATATTAAAATATCAGAACAGGGGGGGACATTACAGTGGTATTAGAGCTATTTTTTCCTGCTAGCCTATTCAGGGTTTGCTAAAAAAATTAGAAATGATTTCAGTATTGTGTGAGTTAAGATTG
>JAQPPZ010013976.1:0-72517 GCA_028583015.1 Wollemia nobilis
TTACAAGCAATTCCATAAATCATTATTTTCTGATCTGCTTGATAGTTTATGTGAAATTTGTATTGTCATAGGAATGATTTGTGATAACCTGGAATATTCTACTTTTAACTACAGAAATCTAATTGGGAACTATGTGTTGTATTGTAATATGTTGGCTTATGTTTAAATTATCTTTAAAAAATATTTGTTTCTTAGTGTTGCTACCAATGATTTTTGGAGATAATATCTGATAACCTATTTGCTTATTCTTAATAAATAATTTTGAAGTCTTATTTCATGAACTTGCAAATGACTTTCTAAAGATAATGCAAATCTTGATTGATTTTAATATTTCATTTATTTGCAAAGATCTGGATGATGACATCTGATATATGTGTAATATTCTATTCATCTCATTTTATCCATATGCATGAGGACATGCATATCTCTCAGTTTGGAGGAAAATGATGAATATTTATTTGGCATATATTTTTTGTAGTAAGTTGTTTCATTTTTAAATTTAATTTGTGATTATAATATATTTTAAGTAGGCTATTTCTGCTTATTTTTGTGATTTGTCAGTTAAAATATGGATGTAGTTAATCTGAAAAATATGTGCATTTTGTGTAAAATACATCCAAGTTGTGAGTGATTATGTAGGGAAATATTGAAGGACGTTCCACAGGTGCATGATGCAGTAGCACAAGCTTCGAGATAAACCTCGGATGTGAGAATATGGACATAAGAACAATAGATTAAGAAGACTCTAGGTGTGGTGATAGAACAGTGGCTGAAGATTATTACAGAATATGGTAGTTGAAGTATGTTAGGGAAGACAGTTACCAAAGTATATTGTAGAAGATAGCTACTGAAGACTGTTACCGAAGATAACTTTTACCAGCAGTTATCGAAGAGATTTGACCAAGTTAGTTGACCAACATGCATGCCACATCAGTGATAGCATGGCACTCTTACATGGCAATAAAGGAATATAGTCAGCTTAGTTAGTTGACTTGTCACATATTCTTCACAAGGATATTATGATTAATAAAGTTGTTATAACTTTATTCTGTAAGGATTGTATAATTGGAATATTGTTAGGATGATTAGATTCTGACACAAGATTGTTATGTCCTTCCCATTATTTAAGGGGTATATAGTTATGTGTTATGTCTTGCAAAATATCTAAGTTAGTATTATGTTGTTATGTTAGCTCATAAAGTGCCACTTGGACCACTTAAGTTGTTTATTGAGTCCAAGCAGAATTAAGAATTGTATTAGTTTAGGTTATTCTTGTTAAGTGCATAGTTGTCGCATTATCAAGTCCACAAATCCACATGGCAAAATACGTGGAAGAATATTACTTAGAATTGTCCAAGTCATATTATATATTACATAGGGAGACCTTTGAAAAGGTCTAATGTTGAATATTCTAATGAAAATTTTTATGATGTGGAAATAATATTGAAATGACTCTATACAATTTATGAAGAAATGCGTCAACATGTACATTTGAATTTCTAACAATAAAAGTAGCACTTCATTCTTCACATATGGTAACTATGTCATTTGTATTTATTGCTTGATTTTTTTATGTAGTTGTAATTGTAATTTCCCTACATTCATAGAATAGAATAATGTTAGTAGTAGTTATGCATCTTAGTTACTTGAGATAAAGTAGTTTAGGGGAGAAAGACTTACACTGTCCTCTAGGAGGTAGGGCCCACTCCTACAGCCAGGCCCTAATCTCTCACCCCTACAATAGGTTAAAAATAGTTAATTAACCTTAGAATATAAAATAAATTAAATTGTATTTTCATAAAACATAAAGTCATAATAGATAATTAAAACTAAATGCACGAGGATCCTCATCAATAGGTAATTACTATTAGTTATCCTCAACAATAGATCAACTCAATAATAGATCAATAATCAATAGGTAATTATCATATTTACTGCATAAATCATAAATTGTATTTTATATTCATTCCTGCACAATTAATTTAATTTCTACAAAACATGAAACTAAAAGAGATCTAAATTAAGCTTAGAATTGATCCCCGTGGTATAATCTATACTAGATTGCTACTATTTAAATCTAACCTTGATTACCATCATATTGATAAAATTAAATGTAAGCTATTACATCCGATTACAAAATAACCACAAGATCTAAAAAAAGTTGTTGTAAGATACATAAGTCAATGGCAATATTCTAAACATATAAATGTTGGAATAGTAAGTATATTGGCTGTCATTGATGTCAAAGGTGAAAAGGTTTAGAATTATCTTCAAGGTTGAAATATTAAAGTGCAAGCTAAATATCTTCAAAGGATACATGAGGCAGTGTCAAAGGTACAAAAGTTGTCATGACAAAAGCATTCTCCATGGTTATATTTGGAAGAAAAGGACAAGATCATTCTCCATGGTTATATTTGCAAGAAAAGACAATGCCATTCTCCATGGTTATATTTGCAAGAAAAGGACAAGGTCTTGCCTGCTTTCAAAAGATTTAAATTTCAGAATTAGAGGCAAAAGTTTAAAAGTTATTATTATAATATATTTTTAAATATTATAATATAACTAAGGTTAAGGTTTAAAAGGCACCATTAAATAATCAAATTTTACACCACCGATGTTTGAAATATATAATCGAAGTGCATATTTAATGAAGGACAAAATACCTCATTAAGGTGGAGGTTGAACATTGAGTGCAATCGATCCATTCACATTTCGTAAAGGGAGTAGAGGAGAAAGATAACATGCACATTCATTTCAAGGTAGAAGCAAGGAAATAAATTGAAGGATATCCCTTCGTTGTTCTAAGTAGGCTATAGCTTAGCTGAAGCTAAGACGCTGGCAGATAAGAGGTTAGGGGGTCAATTTGTGGTGGCTCCAATTTTATTAGCATTTTGATCAAGGAAGAAGTTCACTAAAACAATAAGGAGTATTTTGTGGGTTTAAAGTTTTGTGTGGGTGACTAGCTCACACGACAACCTAGCTTACACTAAGGTGCGAGTAAGAAAGAGGTGGCAGGTTCAATTCACAACGGCTGCATTGGTAAGAGCATAAAATTTTTAATTAAATTTCCTATGGTATGTTTTTATTAGGGAGTCAGAAGGTTGTGTTAAAGGTTTGTTCCTTTTTGCATATAGGGAGTCATAAGGATATGTTAAAGATTTGATTATTTTGCAATTAGGGAATCTTAAGGAAGTGTTAAAATATTTATTATCTTGCACACTAGGAGTTATAAGGGTATGTTTTAAAATCTTTTAGTTTGAAGAATATAAGTCATAAGGGTGCATTTATAAAGTATTGTCTTGAAAAAATATAAAGAAGAAATATTTTTGCTTGTGAGAAAAGGAGTTATAAGGTGTAATTTGAATTAGCCTGAAATTGTAATTGTTGTATTTTTAGAAAGGAGACATAAGGTGTATTGTGGCTTATTGTTAAATTGTGTGTTGTATGATAAAGAGAAAATTTTTATTGGTTGAAATCTATATATTGTGAAACAAGATGAGGTTATAAAGCACTATGTTTTAGCATTATCTTTGTGCACATATTTTGAGAGAAGTTTTTCATGTGGATGATTTGAAAAACTTTTATGCTAACTAACCCTTGTAGTTGCATAAGAAATACAAAATATTTTGAGATAGGTTTTGAGGACACATCTTCATAAAAGCAAGTTAAGAGGTATAGTAATATCATTCCTTCTTTAAGGTGTTTGTTTGAAAAAAACAATTCTGAATCATAAGGTGGAGATAAAAGGTTTGATTAGTGTGCATTGTTGGAAATATTTGAGCTAAAGTTTGAGAACAAAATTGTGCTTCATTATCAAAAATATTGGAAACAATTGTGCTAGAGTTTGTGAATAAGTTGTACTTCATTGTTGAAAAATCTTGGAAACACTTGTGCTAGATTTTATGAACAAGTTGTGCTTTATTCTTGAAATAAATTGGAAACATTTATTCTAGGGTTGAGAGTAAACTTGTGCATTATTATATTTGATCTTTGAGAGCAAATTTATAAGGAAAATAGACCAATTTTGTGAAGCAAGTTAAACACTAGCGTGATTTGATTTGAAAGGAATTTGTAAGAGGTAGAGATCTGATTTGTTGAATGTGAGACATGTGAAAGTGATATGCTTAATTAATGTATAGAACATATTGAGCATTTGTCAAGTGCATATCATTCTCTATATCTTCAAGAGGTTAAACGAATTTTGGGTAAAATATATCTAAACTACTTTAGTTAAGGAAAGCACATTGAAGATTAGATAAAGCACTTGATTATGCAAGATCTTGAAATAATGAACATTATTGTGTATGCAAGATTTGGAGAGTTGAGAACAAGTTTTGATGAGCAAATTTGAGTATGTATTTTGAGTAGATTTGAGTATGTGTTTTGAGCATATTTGAGCATGTGTTGTGAATAGTTGTGAGTTATTTTGAGCAAGTCTTTTGAGAAGGCTTGTAGGCAGATTTGTGCATGTAATGTGTGCAAATTTACGATAAATTTGAGATAAATTTGTGCATGTAATATGTGCAGATTTGGGACAGAGTTGAGACAGATTTATGCATGTAATGTGTGCAAATTTGGGATAGATTTGAGACAAATTTGTGCATGTAATATGTGCATATTTAGGACATAGTTGAGATAGATTTGTGCATGTAATATGTGCAAATTTAGAACAGAGTTGAGATAGATTTATGCATGTAATGTATGCAGATTTGGGATAGAGTTGAGACAAATTTGTGCATGTAATTTGTGTAAATTTAGGATAAAGTTGAGATAGATTTGTGCATGTAATATGTGCATATTTGAGATAGAATTGAGATAGATTTGTGCATGTAATATGTGTAGATTTGGGATAGAGTTGAGACATATTTGTACATGTAGTGTGTGCAAATTTAGGGTAAATTTGAGAGTAAATTTGTGAGTAGACCTGAGTAAGCCTCATGAGTAGGCTTGAAACAAAGTTAAGCAGACGTGTGTACTAGCTTTGGAGGTGACTAGAGCAAAAAGGAGAGGTGTCTCCTATGGATAGATTTCCACAAACCAGAGCAGAGAGGAGAGGTGTCTCCTGTGGATAGAGTTCCACAAACCAGAGCAAAGGAGAGGAGTCTCCTATGAAGATTTCCATGAACCAGACCAGTAAGAGGATAGAGTTCTCTTGTGGATAGAGTTTTAAAAACTAATATTAATGGGATAGAGTTCTCTTGTGGATGGAGGTCCACGAACTTGAGCATAGAGGAATGAGATCTCCTTTGGATAGAGGTCCATAAGCATTATAATAGGGAATTGGTTCCCAACAATTTTTTTGAGAAAAATTAGAAGAAATATTTTCTTCATAGATGTAACCCACATTGGGTGAACCACATTAAATTTGTATCTCTCAAGTGTGTGATGATTTATGCATTGTCTTGTTACTTCTATTGATGATATTGGTTAACACTACTATGAAAATATATTGCAATTTATAACACTGGATAATATTGTTCGAGAAAGAAAAGTATAAGTTTATCTTATACTTTTCACCCCCCCTCCCTCTCAGTATAAGCTTGTGTTATTCAATTGGTAACATAGTGGGTTCCTTCAAAAAAGTCTAACAACTTGAATGAAGATCTTATAGGAACACAAATGGCTTATTAGAATGGATCTTCAACGAATAAGGCTCCACTATTTGATGGGAACAATTATGCTTTCTGGAGTATGAGGATGAAGACTTATTTGATGGCACAAGGATATGAAACATGGAAATCTATTGATTATGGGTTCAAACCTATAGCTACTCCTCCCACAGATAAGGATGGCAAGAAACTGTATGTAAATAATGCCAAGGATTTGAGTAGAATCTTAAGTGGATTACGTAAATCAAAATTTGTAAAAGTTATGCAATATAAATCAACAAAAGAAATCTAGGATAAATTGAAGAAAACATATGAAAGAGATAGTAAGGTTAAGTTAGAAAAACTTCAAACTCACGGGAGGAGGTTTGAAGAGTTGAAGATGAAATATAAGGAAGATATTGCTAAATACTTACTCCGTGTTGATGAAGTTGTTAATACCATGCATGGACTTGGAATGGAAATTGAGAACTCTAGTGTTGCTTAGAAAGTATTAAGATCACTCCCTATGAGGTATGATGCAAAGGTTTTAGCAATAGAAGAGATGAAGGATTGATAAGTTGACAATGTATTAGTTACATGGAATTCTCACAGCTTATGAAATAAGGATAGAAAAATATCAAAACTCCAAGAGAGAGGCAGCTTTCAAGGTTTCAAAGAAGACAAAAGATAAGAAATCAGAATCAAGTGATGAGTCAAGCAGTGATGAAGAAGCTAACTATGTGAGAAGAAATAAGAAAGGCTTAAAGAAACACAAAGATATGAAGACTGTGAAATGTTTTAATTGTGGTAACTTTGGTCACTACACATCAAATTATCCATAAGATGGAGGTAACAACAGTGAAGAGAAACAAGATTATAAGAAAAATGAAGAAAGAAAATTCAGGTATGAAAATAAAAATAGGTATGGTCAAAGCAAGCATGAAAAGAAGAATTTTCAAAAGCACAAGAAGAGTTTTTATTTGGAAGAAGCAAGCAATGCTTCAAGTGACAATGATGAAAGTTTCTCAAATAGTGAAAAATAAGAGATTCTATTTTTGGTAATAGAAGAGGAAAAGGACGCTCCTATTAAAGATCAAGTAGAAGATGTTTCTAACCAAGTAGAAGAAAAATAAGATGCTCCTAGAGGAAGATTTAGAAATAGAAGAAGAAGCAACAGTTAACCTAGAAGAGGAACTTATTGTTGCTCTTAGAGAGTTGAAAAGAGTTAGAAAGAAGAACTCAAGACTGAAGGGTCAATTTTAAGAGATGAGGAAATAAAGGAAAAGCTTCTACAAGATCTCAAAAACTTACAAGTTAAGGCAATAATATTTGAAGAAGTTATGGTTGAAAAGTTAGGGGTAAAAGAGATAATGTGAAATATTAGAACATGAAGTGATTTCATTAAGGATGGAAGTGAAAGATTCTAAGGATAAGCTGTACAGTTTTGGGAAAAGTTTAAAAGCTTTGGATAAAATTATCAAAGCACAAAAATATTCATTTACCAAAACAAGACTAGGCTATGAAGAAGGTCAAGAGGTACAAAAAGGGGATTCAAGATCCAAAGGAAAGGAAGTTTTAAAGGAAGATATTGAAGAAGAACCTAAGACATATGTTGATGAGTTAGGAAGTGGAAGCTTCAAAGAGAAAGAAGACAATGCACAATCAGAGAGCAGGTATCATCAAAGGAAAGGCAAAGAAAGGACCAAGAGACCATATTTTCCAAGGCAAGATGAATATTTCTTCTAAGGTTATTGTTTCTCATGCAATCATTTTGGTCACAAAGCAGTGCATCGCAGGATTCATGGAAAGAATGACTATGGCTTCACCAAGAGGAACTTCAAGTCATTTGCACCTTCTAAGAATCACAACATCAGGTGTTACAATTGTAATAAATTTAGATATAAAGCAAGGTGGTGTAGAAGAAATTTTACATAACTTCCAAGGATAAGCAAGAAATACGACAGTCAAAAGGTTCAAAAAGGTGTGACTACAAAGGTGTGGAAAAAGAAAGTTGAGAAAGGAGAAGAGCATTGTAAGCTAGGAGTAGATTTACTCCTGTCCCAAAATTGATCACCTCAAGGAGAAGAGGTGATGAGGGGGGTGAGCTAAGAGTCTTATTTTTATCCCAAAGGAGCCCTTTGCCATTGATGTCAAAGGGGGATAGATTTCATTAAGGGGGAGAAATTTCTCAAGGGGAGCATATTTGGAATCCAGTGGCTAGTAAAAGAAAATATTTTAAGAAGGGTTGCCATAAATGACAAAGGGGGAGATTGTTGGAAATAGTAAGTATATTGGTTGTCATTGATGTCAAAGGTGAAAAGGTTAAGAATTATCTTCAAGTTTGAAATGTTAAAGTGTAAGGTAAATATCTTCAAAGGATACATGAGGATGTGTCAAAGGTATAAAATTTATGAAGGCAAAAGCATTCTCCATGGTTATATTTGCAAGAAAAGGACAAGGTCATTCTCCATGGTTATATTTGTAAGAAAAGGACAAGGTCTTACTTGCTTTCAAAATATTTAAATTTTAGAATTAGAGGCAAAAGTTTAAAAGTTATTATTATAATATTTTTTAAAATATTATAATATAACTAAGGTTAAGGTTTAAAAGGTGCCATTGAAAAATCAAATTTTACACCACCAACATTTGAAATATATAATCGAAGTGCATATTTAATGAAGGGAAAAATACCTCATTAAGGTGGAGGTTGAACGTTGAGTGCAATAGATCCATTCACATTTTGTAAAGGGAGCAGAGGAGCAAGATAGCACACACATTCATTTTGGGGCAGAAGCAAGGAAATAAATTGAAGGACGTGCCTTTATTTTTCTAAGCAGATGGCTAGCTCAAGCAGTATCTTAGCCAAAGCTAAGGCATTGGTAGATAAGAGGTCAGGGGGTTGACTCACGAAGACTCTAATTTTATTAGAATTTTGATTAAGGAAGAAGTTCACTAAAGCAATAAGGAGTATTTTGCGGGCTTAAATTTCAGCATGGGCGGCTAGCTCACGCGGTAGCCTAGCTTGCACTAGGATGCGGGCAAGCAAGAGCTAGAAGGTTTGATTCACGGTGGCTGCATTGGTAAGAGAATAAATTTGGGATAGATTTGAGACAAATTTGTGCATGTAATATGTGCATATTTAGGACATAGTTGAGATAGATTTGTGCATGTAATATGTGAAAATTTAGAGCAGAGTTGAGATAGATTTATGCATGTAATGTATGCAGATTTGGGATAGATTTGAGACAAATTTGTGCATGTAATGTGTGTAAATTTGGGATAAAGTTGAGATAGATTTGTGCATGTAATATGTGCATATTTGAGATAGAATTGAGATAGATTTGTGCATGTAATATGTGTAGATTTGGGATAGAGTTGAGACATATTTGTACATGTAGTGTGTGCAGATTTAGGGTAAATTTGAGAGTAAATTTGTGAGTAGACCTGAGTAAGCCTCATGAGTAGGCTTGAAACAAAGTTAAGCAGAGGTGTGTACCAGCTTTGGAGGTGACTAGAGCAAAAAGGAGAGGTGTCTCCTATGGATAGATTTCCACAAACCAAAGCAGAGAGGAGAGGTGTCTCTTGTGGATAGAGTTCCACAAACCAAAGCAAAGGAGAGGAGTCTCCTATGAAGAGTTCCATGAACCAGACCAGTAAGAGGATAGATTTCTCTTGTGGATAGAGTTTCAAAAACTAAGATTAATGGGATAGAGTTCTCCTGTGGATGGAGGTCCATGAACTTGAGCATAGAGGATTGAGATCTCCTTTGGATAGAGGTCCATAAGCATTATAATAGGGAATTGGTTCCCAACAAATTTTTTGAGAAAAATTAGAAGAAATATTTTCTTCATGGATGTAACCCACATTGGGTGAACCACATTAAATTTGTATCTCTCAAGTGTGTGATGATTTATGCATTGTCTTGTTATTACTATTGATGATATTGGTTAACACTACTATGAAAATATATTGCAATTTATAACACTGGATAATATTGTTCGAGAAAGAAAAGTATAAGTTTATCTTATACTTTTCACCCCCCCTCCCTCTCAGTATAAGCTTGTGTTATTCAATTGGTAACATAGTGGGTTCCTTCAAAAAAGTCTAACAACTTGAATGAAGATCTTATAGGAACACAGATGGCTTATTAAAATGGATCTTCAACGAATAAGGCTCCAATATTTGATGGGAACAATTATGCTTTCTAGAGTATGAGGATGAAGACTTATTTGATGGCAGAAGGATATGAAACATGAAAATATATTGATTATGGTTTCAAACCTATAACTACTCCTCCCACAGATAAGGATGGCAAGCAACTGTATGTAAATAATGCCAAGGCTTTGAGTAGAATCTTAAGTGGATTACGTAAATCAAAATTTGTAAAAGTTATGCAATATAAATCAACAAAAGAAATCTAGGATAAATTGAAGTAAACATATGAAAGAGATATTAAGGTTAAGTTAGCAAAAGTTCAAACTCACAGGAGGAGGTTTGAAGAGTTGAAGATGAAATATGAGGAAGATATTGCTAAATACTTACTCCATGTTGATGAAGTTGTTAATACCATGTGTGGACTTGGAATGGAAATTGAGGACTCTAGTGTTGCTTAGAAAGTATTAAGATCACTCCCTATGAGGTATGATGCAAAGGTTTTAACAATAGAAGAGATGAAGGATTGATAAGTTGACAATGTATTAGTTACATGGAATTCTCACAGCTTATGAAATAAGGATAGAAAAATATCAAAACTCCAAGAGAGAGGCAGCTTTCAAGGTTTCAAAGAAGACAAAAGATAAAAAATCAGAATCAAGTGATGAGTCAAGCAGTGATGAAGAAGCTAACTATGTGAGAAGAAATAAGAAAGGCTTAAAGAAACACAAAGATATGAAGACTGTGAAATGTTTTAATTGTGGTAACTTTGGTCACTACACATCAAATTATCCATAAGCTAGAAGTAACAACAGTGAAGAGAAACAAGATTATAAGAAAAAGGAAGAAAGAAAATTCAGGTATGAAAATAAAAATAGGTATGGTCAAAGCAAGCATGAAAAGAAGAATTTTCAAAAGCACAAGAAGAGTTTTTATTTGGAAGAAGCAAGCAATGCTTCAAGTGACAATGATGAAAGTTTCTCAAATAGTGAAAAATAAGAGATTCTATTTTTGGTAATAGAAGAGGAAGAGGACGCTCCTATTAAAGATCAAGTAGAAGATGTTTCTAACCAAGTAGAAGAAAAATAAGATGCTCCTAGAGGAAGATTTAGAAATAGAAGAAGAAGCAAAAGTTAACCTAGAAGAGGAACTTATTATTGCTCTTAGAGAGTTGAAAAGAGTTAGAAAGAAGAACTCAAGACTGAAGGGTCAATTTTAAGAGATGAGGAAATAAAGGAAAAGCTTCTACAAGATCTCAAAAACTTACAAGTTAAGGCAATAATATTTGAAGAAGTTATGGTTGAAAAGTTAGTGGTAAAAGAGATAATGTGAAATATTAGAACATGAAGTGATTTCATTAAGGATGGAAGTGAAAGATTCTAAGGATAAGCTGTACAGGTTTGGGAAAAGTTTAAAAGCTTTGGATAAAATTATCAAAGCACAAAAATATTCATTTACCAAAACAAGACTAGGCTCTGAAGAAGGTCAAGAGGTACAAAAAGGGGATTCAAGATCCAAAGGAAAGGAAGTTTTAAAGGAAGATATTGAAGAAGAACCTAAGACATATGTTGATGAGTTAGGAAGTGGAAGCTTCAAAGAGAAAGAAGACAATGCACAATCAGAGAGCAGGTATCATCAAAGGAAAGGCAAAGAAAGGACCAAGAGACCATATTTTCCAAGGCAAGATGAATATTTCTTCTAAGGTTATTGTTTCTCATGCAATCATTTTGGTCACAAAGCAGTGCATCGCAGGATTTATGGAAAGAATGACTATGGCTTCACCAAGAGGAACTTCAAGTCATTTGCACCTTCTAAGAATCACAACATCAGGTGTTACAATTGTAATAAATTTAGATATAAAGCAAGGTGGTGTAGAAGAAATTTTACATAACTTCCAAGGATAAGCAAGAAATACGACAATCAAAAGGTTCAAAAAGGTATGACTACAAAGGTGTCAAAAAAGAAAGTTGAGAAAGGAGAAGAGCATTGTAAGCTAGGAGTAGATTTACTCCTGTCCCAAAATTGATCACCTCAAGGAAAAGAGGTGGTGAGGGGGCTGAGCTAAGAGTCTTATTTTTATCCTAAAGGAGCCCTTTGCCATTGATGTCAAAGGGGGATAGATTTCATTAAGGGGGAGCAATTTCTCAAGGGGAGCATATTTGGAATCCAGTGGCTAGTAAAAGAAAATATTTTAAGAAGGGTTGCCATAAATGACAAAGGGGGATATTGTTGGAAATAGTAAGTATATTGGTTGTCATTGATGTCAAAGGGGAAAAGGTTAAGAATTATCTTCAAGTTTGAAATGTTAAAGTGTAAGGTAAATATCTTCAAAGGATACATGAGGTTGTGTCAAAGGTACAAAATTTATGAAGGCAAAAGCATTCTCCATGGTTATATTTGCAAGAAAAGGACAAGGTCTCACTTGCTTTTAAAATATTTAAATTTTATAATTAGAGGAAAAAGTTTAAAAGTTATTATTATAATATTTTTTAAAATATTATAATATAACTAAGGTTAAGGTTTAAACGGTGCCTTTGAAAAATCAAATTTTACACCACCAACATTTGAAATATATAATCGAAGTGCATATTTAATGAAGGGAAAAATACCTCATTAAGGTGGAGGTTGAACGTTGAGTGCAATAGATCCATTCACATTTTGTAAAGGGAGCTGAGGAGCAAGATAGCACACACATTCATTTTGGGGCAGAAGCAAGGAAATAAATTGAAGGACGTGCCTTTATTTTTCTAAGTAGACGGCTAGCTCAAGCAGTATCTTAGCAAAAGCTAAGGCATTGGCAGATAAGAGGTCAGGGGTTGACTCACGAAGACTCTAATTTTATTAGAATTTTGATCAAGGAAGAAGTTCACTAAAGCAATAAGGAGTATTTTGCGGGCTTAAATTTATGCATGGGCGGCTAGCTCACGCGGTAGCCTAGCTTGCACTAGGATGCAGGCAAGCAAGAGCTAGAAGGTTTGATTCACGGTGGCTGCATTGGTAAGAGAATAAATTTGGGATAGATTTGAGACAAATTTGTGCATGTAATATGTGCATATTTAGGACATAGTTGAGATAGATTTGTGAATGTAATATGTGCAAATTTAGAACAGAGTTGAGATAGATTTATGCATGTAATGTATGCAGATTTGGGATAGATTTGAGACAAATTTGTGCATGTAATGTGTGTAAATTTGGGATAAAGTTGAGATAGATTTGTGCATGTAATATGTGCATATTTGAGATAGAATTGAGATAGATTTGTGCATGTAATATGTGTAGATTTGGGATAGAGTTGAGACATATTTGTACATGTAGTGTGTGCAGATTTAGGGTAAATTTGAGAGTAAATTTGTGAGTAGACCTGAGTAAGCCTCATGAGTAGGCTTGAAACAAAGTTAAGCAGAGGTGTGTAACAGCTTTGGAGGTGACTAGAGCAAAAAGGATAGGTGTCTCCTATGGATAGATTTACACAAACCAGAGCAGAGAGGAGAGGTGTCTCCTATGGATAGAGTTCCACAAACCAGAGCAAAGGAGAGGAGTCTCCTATGAAGAGTTCCATGAACCAGACCAGTAAGAGGATAGAGTTCTGTTGTGGATAGAGTTTCAAAAACTAAGATTAATGGGATAGAGTTCTCCTGTGGATGGAGGTCCATGAACTTGAGCATAGAGGATTGAGATCTCCTTTGGATAGAGGTCCATAAGCATTATAATAGGGAATTGGTTCCCAACAAATTTTTTGAGAAAAATTAGAAGAAATATTTTCTTCATAGATGTAACCCACATTGGGTGAACCACATTAAATTTGTATCTCTCAAGTGTGTGATGATTTATGCATTGTCTTGTTACTACTATTGATGATATTGGTTAACACTACTATGAAAATATATTGCAATTTATAACACTGGATAATATTGTTCGAGAAAGAAAAGTATAAGTTTATCTTATACTTTTCACCCCCCCTCCCTCTCAGTATAAGCTTGTGTTATTCAATTGGTAACATAGTGGGTTCCTTCAAAAAATTCTAACAACTTGAATGAAGATCTTATAGGAACACAGATGGCTTATTAGAATGGATATTCAACGAATAAGGCTCCAATATTTGATGGGAACAATTATGATTTCTGGAGTATGAGGATGAAGACTTATTTGATGGTACAAGGATATGAAACATGGAAATCTATTGATTATGGGTTCAAACCTATAGCTACTCCTCCCACAGATGAGGATGGCAATCAACTGTATGTAAATAATGCCAAGGCTTTGAGTAGAATCTTATGTGGATTATGTAAATCAAAATTTGTAAAAGTTATGCAATATAAATCAACAAAAGAAATCTAGGATAAATTGAAGTAAACATATGAAATATATAGTAAGGTTAAGTTAGCAAAACTTCAAACTCACAGGAGGAGGTTTGAAGAGTTGAAGATGAAATATGAGGAAGATATTTCTAAATACTTACTCCGTGTTGATGAAGTTGTTAATACCATGCGTGGACTTGGAATGGAAATTGAGAACTCTAGTGTTGCTTAGAAAGTATTAAGATCACTCCCTATGAGGTATGATGCAAAGGTTTTAGAAATAGAAGAGATGAAGGATTGATAAGTTGACAATGTATTAGTTACATGGAATTCTCACAGCTTATGAAATAAGGATAGAAAAAAATCAAAACTCCAAGAGAGAGGCAGCTTTCAAGGTTTCAAAGAAGACAAAAGATAAGAAATCAGAATCAAGTGATGAGTCAAGCGATGATGAAGAAGCTAACTATGTGAGAAGAAATAAGAAAGGCTTAAAGAAACACAAAGATATGAAGACTGTGAAATGTTTTAATTGTGGTAACTTTGGTCACTACACATCAAATTATCCATAAGCTGGAAGTAACAACAGTGAAGAGAAACAAGATTATAAGAAAAAGGAAGAAAGAAAATTCAGGTATGAAAATAAAAATAGGTATGGTCAAAGCAAGCATGAAAAGAAGAATTTTCAAAAGCACAAGAAGAGTTTTTATTTGGAAGAAGCAAGCAATGCTTCAAGTGACAATGATGAAAGTTTCTCAAATAGTGAAAAATAAGAGATTCTATTTTTGGTAATAGAAGAGGAAGAGGACGCTTCTATTAAAGATCAAGTAGAAGATGCTTCTAACCAAGTAGAAGAAAAATAAGATGCTCCTAGAGGAAGATTTAAAAATAGAAGAAGAAGCAACAGTTAACCTAGAAGAGGAACTTCATTGTTGCTCTTAGAGAGTTGAAAAGAGTTAGAAAGAAGAACTCAAGACTGAAGGCTCAATTTTAAGAGATGAGGAAATAAAGGAAAAGCTTCTACATCTCAAAAACTTACAAGTTAAGGCAATAATATTTGAAGAAGTTATGGTTGAAAAGTTAGTGGTAAAAGAGATAATGTGAAATATTAGAACATGAAGTGATTTCATTAAGGATGGAAGTGAAAGATTCTAAGGATAAGTTTTACAGGTTTGGGAAAAGTTTAAAAGCTTTGGATAAAATTATCAAAGCACAAAAATATTCATTTACCAAAACAAGACTAGGCTATGAAGAAGGTCAAGAGGTACAAAAAGGGGATTCAAGATCCAAAGGAAAGGAAGTTTTAAAGGAAGATATTGAAGAAGAACCTAAGACATATGTTGATGAGTTAGGAAGTGGAAGCTTCCAAGAAAAAGAAGAAAATGCACAATCAGAGAGCAGGTATCATCAAAGGAAAGACAAAGAAAGGACCAAGAGACCATATTTTCCAAGGCAAGATGAATATTTCTTCTAAGGTTATTGTTTCTCATGCAATCATTTTGGTCACAAAGCAGTGCATCGCAGGATTCATGGAAAGAATGACTATGGCTTCACCAAGAGGAACTTCAAGTCATTTGCACCTTCTAAGAATCACAACATCAGGTGTTACAATTGTAATAAATTTAGATATAAAGCAAGGTGGTGTAGAAGAAATTTTACATAACTTCCAAGGATAAGCAAGAAATACGACAGTCAAAAGGTTCAAAAAGGTGTGACTACAAAGGTGTGGAAAATGAAAGTTGAGAAAGGAGAAGAGCATTGTAATCTAGGAGTAGATTTACTCCTGTCCCAAAATTGATCACCTCAAGGAGAAGAGGTGGTGAGGGGACTGAGCTAAGAGTCTTATTTTTATCCCAAAGGAGCCCTTTGCCATTGATGTCAAAGGGGGATAGATTTCATTAAGGGGGAGCAATTTCTCAAGGGGAGCATATTTGGAATCCAGTGGCTAGTAAAAGAAAATATTTTAAGAAGGGTTGCCATAAATGACAAAGGGGGAGTAGTAAGTATATTGGTTGTCATTGATGTCAAAGGTGAAAAGGTTAAGAATTATCTTCAAGTTTGAAATGTTAAAGTGTAAGGTAAATATCTTCAAAGGATACATGAGGTTGTGTCAAAGGTACAAAATTTATGAAGGCAAAAGCATTCTCCATGGTTATATTTGCAAGAAAAGGACAAGGTCTTACTTGCTTTCAAAATATTTAAATTTTATAATTAGAGGAAAAAGTTTAAAAGTTATTATTATAATATTTTTTAAAATATTATAATATAACTAAGGTTAAGGTTTAAAAGGTGCCATTGAAAAATCAAATTTTACACCACCAAAATTTGAAATATATAATCGAAGTGCATATTTAATGAAGGGAAAAATACCTCATTAAGGTGGCAGTTGAACATTGAGTGCAATAGATCCATTCACATTTTGTAAAGGGAGCAGAGGAGCAAGATAGCACACACATTCATTTTGGGGCAGAAGCAAGGAAATAAATTGAAGGACGTGCCTTAATTTTTCTAGGACATAGTTGAGATAGATTTGTGCATGTAATATGTGCAAATTTAGAATAGAGTTGAGATATATTTATGCATGTAATGTATGCAGATTTGGGATAGAGTTGAGACAAATTTGTGCATGTAATGTGTGTAAATTTGGGATAAAGTTGAGATAGATTTGTGCATGTAATATGTGCATATTTGAGATAGAATTGAGATAGATTTGTGCATGTAATATGTGTAGATTTGGATAGAGTTGAGACATATTTGTACATATAGTGAGTGCAGATTTAGGGTAAATTTGAGAGTAAATTTATGAGTAGACCTGAGTAAGCCTCATGAGTAGGCTTGAAACAAAGTTAAGCAGAGGTGTGTACCAGCTTTGGAGGTGACTAGAGCAAAAAGGATAGGTGTCTCCTGTGGATAGATTTACACAAACCAGAGCAGAGAGGAGAGGTGTCTCCTATGGATAGAGTTCCACAAACCAGAGCAAAGGAGAGGAGTCTCCTATGAAGAGTTCCATGAACCAGACCAGTAAGAGGATAGAGTTCTCTTGTGGATAGAGTTTCAAAAACTAAGATTAATGGGATAGAGTTATCCTGTGGATGGAGGTCCACGAACTTGAGCATAGAGGATTTAGATATCCTTTGGATAGAAGTCCATAAGCATTATAATAGGGAATTGGTTCCCAACAAATTTTTTGAGAAAAATTAGAAGAAATATTTTCTTCATGGATGTAACCCACATTGGGTGAACCACATTAAATTTGTATCTCTCAAGTGTGTGATGATTTATGCATTGTCTTGTTACTACTATTGATGATATTGGTTAACACTACTATGAAAATATATTGCAATTTATAACACTGGATAATATTGTTCGAGAAAGAAAAGTATAAGTTTATCTTATACTTTTCACCCCCCCTCCCTCTCAGTATAAGCTTGTGTTATTCAATTGGTAACATAGTGGGTTCCTTCAAAAAAGTCTAACAACTTGAATGAAGATCTTATAGGAACACAGATGGCTTATTAGAATGGATCTTCAACGAATAAGGCTCCAATATTTGATGGGAACAATTATGATTTCTGGAGTATGAGGATGAAGACTTATTTGATGGCACAAGGATATGAAACATGGAAATCTATTGATTATGGGTTCAAACCTATAGGTACTCCTCCCACAGATGAGGATGGAAATCAACTGTATGTAAATAATGCCAAGGCTTTGAGTAAAATCTTAAGTGGATTACGTAAATCAAAATTTGTAAAAGTTATGCAATATAAATCAACAAAAGAAATCTAGGATAAATTGAAGTAAACATATGAAATATATAGTAAGGTTAAGTTAGCAAAACTTCAAACTCACAGGATGAGGTTTGAAGAGTTGAAGATGAAATATGAGGAAGATATTGCTAAATACCTACTCCATGTTGATGAAGTTGTTAATACCATGCGTGGACTTGGAATGGAAATTGAGAACTCTAGTGTTGCTTAGAAAGTATTAAGATCACTCCCTATGAGGTATGATGCAAAGGTTTTAGCAATAGAAGAGATGAAGGATTGATAAGTTGACAATGTATTAGTTACATGGAATTCTCACAGCTTATGAAATAAGGATAGAAAAAGATCAAAACTCCAAGAGAGAGGTAGGTTTCAAAGAAGACAAAAGATAAGAAATCAGAATCAAGTGATGAGTCAAGCAGTGATGAAGAAGCTAACTATGTGAGAAGAAATAAGAAAGGCTTAAAGAAACACAAAGATATGAAGACTGTGAAATGTTTTAATTGTGGTAACTTTGGTCACTACACATCAAATTATCCATAAGCTAGAAGTAACAACAGTGAAGAGAAACAAGATTATAAGAAAAAGGAAGAAAGAAAATTCAGGTATGAAAATAAAAATAGGTATGGTCAAAGCAAGCATGAAAAGAAGAATTTTCAAAAGCACAAGAAGAGTTTTTATTTGGAAGAAGCAAGCAATGCTTCAAGTGACAATGATGAAAGTTTCTCAAATAGTGAAAAATAAGAGATTCTATTTTTGGTAATAGAAGAGGAAGAGGACGCTCCTATTAAAGATCAAGTAGAAGATGTTTCTAACCAAGTAGAAGAAAAATAAGATGCTCCTAGAGGAAGATTTAGAAATAGAAGAAGAAGCAACAGTTAACCTAGAAGAGGAACTTATTGTTGCTCTTAGAGAGTTGAAAAGAGTTAGAAAGAAGAACTCAAGACTGAAGGGTCAATTTTAAGAGATGAGGAAATAAAGGAAAAGCTTCTACAAGATCTTAAAAACTTACAAGTTAAGGCAATAATATTTGAAGAAGTTATGGTTGAAAAGTTAGTGGTAAAAGAGATAATGTGAAATATTAGAACATGAAGTTATTTCATTAAGGATGGAAGTGAAAGATTCTAAGGATAAGCTATACAGGTTTGGGAAAAGTTTAAAAGCTTTGGATAAAATTATCAAAGCACAAAAATATTCATTTACCAAAACAAGACTAGGCTATGAAGAAGGTCAAGAGGTACAAAAAGGGGATTCAAGATCCAAAGGAAAGGAAGTTTTACAGGAAGATATTGAAGAAGAACCTAAGACATATGTTGATGAGTTAGGAAGTGGAAGCTTCAAAGAGAAATAAGACAATGCATAATCAGAGAGCAGGTATCATCAAAGGAAAGGCAAAGAAAGGACCAAGAGACCATATTTTCCAAGGAATTTCCTCAATAGAAGAGGTGGGGAGGGGGTGAAGTTTCGAGAGGACTTTTTTGAAACAAACAAACATATCTATCCGTTTATCAAAGATTAGGAGGTTGCATTGCTTAAACCCAACACCTAACAAAAATTCTACCATGATTTAATACGACAAACTTACCTTTCACAAATGGTATACAAGATAAGCCACAAACAATAAGTAAAGGTAAATATTGTTGTTATAATGACAACCCTCTAAAAATCTCATCCTGATCTCTAATAGAAAAGATGTCGTTGAGTTCGAAGCTTAAAAAAATTATAACTAAATTGTTCTTTTCATTTATATGTCTATCAAACTCAGCATTCATAGAGATTCTCCCCTACAGTTCTCCTATTATGACACTGACAACGAATAATATTACTAGAACAAGAACTCCTTCCAATATGTCTTAGAAACTTAAAACCCAATTTAAAACAAGAAATAAAAGTCTTTCTTTCCTAAGATATATAGGTGTGAACTCAATAAGGTGAGACAATTTCAATACTTACCTCAATCCACTATCGATTCTAGAATGAACACCCTTCGCTCCCAAACTAGGTTGTCTTCTCCTTTCCTAAATTTCATTGCTCACCCTTCCTCTGCTCTATCCTCCTTTCAAGAAGTTCCAAACTAATTCCTTCCCATTTCTCCATTCACATATTCTTAACCTTAATACCTATCGTGCTTCCTACTCAAAAACTACTCGTCACCCTTGACCACTTAGCTCAATCTCCCTTTTGAGGTGATGGCCAACTCAACCACTTTTACAAGAAGGAGTGGGTCTTCTCAAATATTTGCAACTATTAGACTTACATTTTTATAGGTTAGAAGAAGCACATAATAACACTTAACAAATTAATCTATATCTTATTTCTAAAAGGTGAATAAAACAATTTATTCATAAATAAGATATCTTATAAGGACATTATCTAAAAACCTTCCATCTCTAAATATTATGCTCTTCTTCCTCCCTCAATACAATTTTTCCTCAAGAGCATGGAAAAATATTAGTAAACATCATATTTTCAGAAAATATCTACATAGAGGACTTTGTTCTTAAATAATCAATCAACCATAAAAGAATTACACCATTTATTCCAACATAAATATTTTGCACAACTAAATAGAGATTGTCAATCATTATGTCAATAAAGCATCATAACTAGAACCTTATTCATACAAAAATAAAAGGTCCACTAGGGAGGGTCATGATATTATCCCCCCTTAGGCTTACCATAGTCCTCTATGAACCTCTATGAAAATTTTAACCTCAGAAAAAAATTTACATTACATTTTAAAAAAAATGAGGGAAATGTTTCTGCATGTCTGCTATTTTTTCCCAAGTAGTATTTCTCTCATAGTAATGGCCCCACAGGACCCTACATTTCTCCAGAGTTCCTTTCCTCATTGATTTGGATCAGAAATCAAGGATTCTTATTGGTCGAACCTCTATAGTATTTGGATTCACCTTATGCAAATTAGAAAAGTCCCACACATGTTCAGGGTTAGCCACATATTTCCTAAATAAAGAAATGTGAAAGGTGTCATGAATCTTGGACAAGTTGGGTAGTAAGGCAAGTCAATATGTCACAGGACTAATCTTCTCTATAATTTCAAAGGGTCCAATAAAGTGGGGGTCCAATTTTGTGGACTTAATAGAACTCTTCATTAGTCTCACCCTTAAAAACACTCTTTCACCAACAATAAACTCACATGGTGTTTTCTTCGAATCAGTATAGCTATTTTATTGATTTTTTGCTTCTTTTAGTCATTCCTTGATCATCCCTAATTATTGCTCCATATCTTTGACTATGTCTAAATCAATTATAATTTGGTGTTCTAGATTATCCCATGAAAAGGGGGTTCTACATCTCCTACCATACAACGCTTCAAAAGGAGCCATAACCAAAAGTTGAATGGTAACCAAATTTTTAGGTAAAATCCACCAGATGTAAGTAATCCTCCCAATGAGTCTTTTGATCCATACATTACATGTGAAGCATATCCTCTAACACCTAGTTCACTCTCTCAATATGTCCATCAGTTTTGGGGTGATAAGCAAAAATTATGTTCAATCGAGTACCAATGGCACGATGTAAACCTTACCAAAAATCAGATGTAAATCTTGAGTCCCTATCCGATATGATTACTTTCAAAAACCCATGAAGCCAAAATATCTTTTTGGAAAATCTATTAGCCATAACCACATCATCATATTTAGTATTTCCAGGTATAAAATATGCAATCTTGGTCAATCTGTCGACCACAACTAGGATTGCATCATGTTGGAATCAGTTTTTAGGCAGCCCAAAAATAAAATTCATTGTAATTACTTGCTATTTTTGCATATTTACATCATGTAGATACAACAATCTCATAGAATTTTTGCGTTCTACTTTAACTTCCTGGCATTCAAGGCAACGAGTAATAAATTCAGTTGTTAGCTTTTCTTCATGTTCTTGTTAGCTTTTGACATAATATGCAAAGGGAGATAACAATCATGAGATGCAGAATAATATGAAAGAAATTAAATCTACCAGATGATTGAGACATGCAATAAATAAAAATGAAGTAAATGAATTTAATGTAGTTGTGGAGGAAATGAGCACTTCTTTAATTAAGCTACTAAACTACATTGCATCCATCACCACTCGATGGTGATCCACATAGAACTGTACTAACGATACTATGTCCTTGACTCTCTCTATGTCTAAAAATGAGGCCTTCCTTATATAGGCAAAAATAGGTTACTTGGCCAACACTCTGCCTAGTTGTGCAAGGGACAATTTGCACATTAACACTTGTGTATTTATTACATTGCATGAAGTAACTACATAACTTCTCCCTAAAGTAATCTAATGTCCTAATTATGTACCTTGGAAGATACATTTACATGAACTAAATGATGGAATATAATCTATTTCTAACACCCCTTGTATTACATTATTTGGGTATTGAAGACTTTTAGTCTTCAATATGGATCTTCTTCTTCATGAGATTTGTACTCTTTCTCTACATTATTTGTATTCAGGTTTAGTAGGTAATTTATGTCTTCATATGATGCAAAGTAAGTTGTAGCTGAAGTTAAAGATTCTTCTTTCATTTGAAGATCTTTGGCTTGTTCAAAGTAGTCTTGATTTGGTTATTTTTCTGTTGCTTCAGTCTTCATATCATGGCCTCTTTTAGTATATTTCTTCTTCCTTTTTCTTCTTCTCTTCCTATGATTTTTTTGTGATGCTTGTGAAATATTTGCTCTTTATTCTCAACTTGTTTCTTGTGTTAAGTAAGTACAAATACAATTAATGAATATAACCAATCTTTATGAATTGCACCATATTGTGAAGAGGATTTCATGAAGATAATTAATCAATGTTGTAAAGCTACCTTATTTGGCCTATTTAAGAAATAAGGAGAATTTATCTGTATCGCTAGAGGGTAGATACTCATATGGTTGAAGCATATAAGCTTGATTTGATACAACCTTTATTAATATTTTAGATTTGTAGGCTTCCTTGTGTCTCTTTACTAATGAGATTATGAACACCTAAGTTTAGGTTATTTAAGAAAGCTTATATCTTCCCAACTTGAAAACCTTCAATAGATATTATAATCAAGTTTTTTAGAATGACTTATGACTCCCTAGTGATTTTGGAATAAGATATAGTGCTTTTGTAAAATACAAATCAATTTATGGTTGATTTTGTACAATTTTGTAAAGATCAAAAATCAACGTTTCTAACACCTTATTACTCCTAATTGAACTAAACACTTTTCCACTTTTTGAAGAGGTTTTAATGTTGGATTCCTTTTGTCCATTTTTGAGAAATTTGGAGACAAGAAAATTATAAATTTCCAACCTTAACAAAAATCCTTTAATAGCCTCTTTTTATAACCCTTAGGTTTTAATTTCTAATTTCCAAAGACCTAGTTTGATGTTGTAACCCTTATCACTCCCCAATTTGGAAAATTATAAAATTAATAATATTTGCAAAATATCAAAGAATTTAATCCAAGTAGAATTCCTTATTTCTTCTAGGTTGAGTTGCAAATATTATTTAAATTTGGTAAGTTATCCCTGATAGCTTTTGCTTTCTAAATTTCAACCTTATCTTATAACCCTTATATCTCTAAAATTAAAAGCAATAATAAAGTGGGATTTTAACCTTACCTTTTGATGCTAATCTCCTCATTTTTTGGTTCTTCCTTCAGCTAGATAAAATAGTAACATTAAAGTTACCTTTGGCACTGGAATCAATGGAGATGCTCATCTTCAATGCTGGAATGTAGACGCTACAAAAATAGGAAGATTTGACCTTCAAGACTAGGAGTATTTAATGATCCTTCTTCCTTCATTGCACCTCGTGCTTGACTGGTTTTGACTACGTTTTGCTATGCTATGAACTTTGGACTTCGAGCACCATTTATAGAGGAATAATCCTGAGCTTTATGACGTGTCATACATGTTATGTCTGAGCGTACCACTTTCTTGTTCAACTCCTCTTGGTCACTTTGTAATGTATGGTCACTCATGTGGGACTTGTAGAGGATAAAAAGTGTCACCATGTCCTTGATATTCCTTGTAACGTATGTGTGAGGTTTCTAGAGCATTGAGAGATGAAATCCCTGACACGTATGCACTTTATAAGGTTTATGCCGAGTGGAATTCAAGCTCTCTACATGAAGTCCTTTCCTATAATACCTTCCAAGGAGAATATTATAACTCCTTAAGTCCTTTTTTATACCATTCCTTTGCTTTGCTACATTTCTTGAGCAGCAAGTAAACTTTTCTCTTGCAGGTGGATTTATGAGGTGCTATGGAGATTTGAATGGCAATTTTGGTGCTTCCTTTATTGGATGATCTTCACCAAGTTCAAGACATTGAATGTAGCTCCTTTCCTCTTTATCTTCTATGCCTACAATGTGTTGATTCTTATGCTTATTTGTAGTGTAGATAGTCACTTGTTATGATGTTTGTCCCATGTTGGTAGAAGTAGATGCCTTCTCTTTGTAGTGTAGATGTTATCCATCCCATGTTGGTATATGTATATGTTATCCATTGGTATATGTGCACTCTTTTATATACGTAAATGTAGCTTGATGATAGCCTCTTGTGGGCTTTGTTTTTGCAGGTTCATCCATCCGAGATGAGCCCTTTTAGTGGCTCCTTTTGCTTGGGAAGAAGAGTGTTCACATTTGGAATTTATTGGATAATTTTCCATATAGTTATTGTGCCTTTTGGGGCACATTAAAATATTCTATTTTTCTGTAAAAACCATATTAGAGTAGTGCAATAAAATGTACCATAAATTGTACATAAGCCTCCTTTGATGCACCTTCTTTTGCACTCCCTTTTTTAGATATCAAATTCTGGTTTTATGGCAGATTTTTCTCCTACGTTATAAGGGTTTTGAGTTTGTATTTTATGAGTAGAAAGCTTCCCCTTTTTTCTTTGAAACTTTGATAACAAATTCAATCTTGGATAACATAGATAGAAGCTCTTTAATTTATGCAATTTTCTGCACTTTCTTTTCTTGCATCTAATCTTGTAATGCTTTGGATTTGAGACTCACAAAGTCTCAATATTTGAAGCTTTTATTTCTATTTTTGGTTTGTTGTGTTCTTCTCCAAGTTTTGAAGGATTCTAACCTGTTTTTTGTGGCTTCACTTGGCCACAATGTGTTGCAGATTTCTGTGCTTCAATAGTGTCTTTAGACACTTGATATAAATCAGATTTTGTACCCTTCAAAAGCACACAACTAATTTCTTTTGAGAGTAGTATAATAGTGCAAATAAATCTAATAGACTTTATTTTTAATGCACTAATAATTTTATATTATCACTCCAATCAACTATCAAGATAATGCACTTAATCAATTTACTGCAACTAATCAAGAATAATCTAAAATGAATCTTCAGGAGTTATTATGCAAATTCACTACAACTAATATTATAAGGCTTAGTCTTCTTTTCTTTTTCCAAAGTAGATGATAGGTATTTGATAGATATAATTCTAAAATCTAATCAACTCCTGATTAATGTGCAAATGAACCTTAAAAAGAACCAATTCCTTTTTTACACTTTTGAATACTGTAATCTACTTTTTCTTCTTGCAAATTTAATCCAAATAAGGTGCTGCAATGAATATGATAAGTAATCTAATTAATGAGTTAGTTAGAACCAGTAGTTTCATATCTTTTTTTAAAAACTTTTGTAGCTCCTTTTGTCGCTTTTATAGAGGATGTGGATCTTGGTGTCTAATATCACCAAGTTGTTGCTTCAAGTAGGATCTTGCAGCTTTTTGTAGATTGTCTTGAATAGCTCCTTCTTCACCTAATGATGGTCTTGAAATTTCTTTTACAAGCCTAAGATTTGGTGGTTTGTTCTCATATTTTGGTCTCCTCATTTTAATGTAGATTCAGAGAAGTATTTGTCTCTAAAGTGGTGCCTTATTGCTATGAGAGGTAATCTTCAAATCTCCTAGATTTAATGATTTTCTTCTGTCTTCAAGTCTTCTTGTCGAATTCTAACTTCAAGAAAGATCTTCTTCTCAATATTCTAAGTGTCTTAAGGTCTTCATTGGATTCTTATTCTTATATTTGGTACTCCTTGCCAATTTCTCCTTTTCAAATTTGACACTCCTTTTCAAATTCTCCTTCTCTTGGGCTTGTTGTCGGATGTTGACAATTATCCCAAGTCCTTCACTATCAGGGACTTCTCCTTGGTAGTGGATTTCTCCAATGAGTTATCCTTTAATGATTTCTTCAGTAAGGCTCTCCTAGATTTTTGTAGTTGCTCGATGAGACCTTACAAAGGTCTTTGATATTAATATTCTACTATTATTTCCTTGATATCTCTTCAACCTTCTACTCTTGGAAGTGTTGGTGGTGAGATATGCTTTTGGATCTCTGATTCTACTACTTTTGGATTTGAGTAGAACTCTCCTAGTCCTTATTATTCTTCCAATTTTGTAAGTTCTTTAATGATATATTCTCTTGATATCTTTTGATTTAGGTTTTGAATTGATTCTGAAGAAGATACTCTTCCTAAATTTCTTGTAGTAAGTCTCCCAACTCACTGAATCTTCTTTTCCTACAATAAAAATATTAGTACTAAGATCTTAATCTACTTCTAAATCAAATATTCTTTTCAAATTCTTATTTAGGATCAATGCTTTTGTGGCCTTTTTCAGTATCTAGGCTTCTGTGGCCTTTTTAGTATCAAGGATTCTATGGATTTTTTAGTATTAAGGCTTTGATAGCCTTTTTAGTATCAAGGCTTCTATGGCCTTTTCAATATCAAGACTTATGTGGCTTCTTCTTCAAGGCTTCTATGGAATTTTCTTCAATGCTTCTATGGATTTTTTGTATCAAGGCTTCTATGGCCTATTCTTCAACTGTGAAGTTCTTCAATCTAGCAATGGAGATATTCAGTCTCCTAACTTCACCATGACTCTTCTCCAAAAGTCTTCTTTCATAGTGTTCTTCTCTTGCATAAGGAACTAATCTCTATACTATGAGGGCACATCAACCTTTGAGCAATGAATTTGGAGTCTCCTAGCTTTCTATCATAGGAGGAGTACCAATACTCTAAGAATTAATTATCTGCAACAAAAAAAACTTTGGGCAATAGTTAGAAAGTTCCATATATCTTGGATGATCTTCACTAGATGATCTATCAATCTAGTGGATTGAATTTTGAGTCCTCGTCTTCACAAGGTTTTCCTATAACTTTGTGGAAAGACTCTAGTCAAATGCAATCTCAGTATATTTTTGGAACTGATATTTCTTTCAGTCCTCACTTGTGACTCTCCATAATTCTACCACCTATATTCTTCTGATATCTTCTAATATGCGTTATTTTTATAAAACACTCAGGATCAATAATTATGGTGGTTTTTTTTATAGACCTACATAGAATAGATCTATCGTAGCTCTGATACCACTATTAGTTGTTGATGTACTATGCAAAGTGAGATAATAATCATGAGATGCAAAATAATATGAAATAAAGTAAATCTGCTAGATGACTGAGACATGCAATAAATATAAATGATATAAATAAATACGATGTAGCTATGGAGGAAATGAGAAATCCATTAATAAAGCTATTAAACTACATTGCACCCATCACCATTGGATCGTGATCCACATAGAATTGTACTAACCCCTAAGCTACTATGTCCCCAACTCTCTCTATGTCTAATAATGAGACTTTCCTTATATAGGCAAAAATATGTTACTTGGGCAACACTCTACCTAGTTGTGCAAGGGACAACTTGCACATTGACACTTGTGCATTTATTACATTGCATGAAATAACTAGATAACTTCCCCCTAAAGTAATCTAATGTCCTAAGTATGTACCTTGGAAGATACATTTACATGACACAAATTATGGAATATGATCTATTTCTAATAGTTCTCTCTTATCTTTACTCTCCCTAGGTAAGCAGAATATGGTGATCTATGTGCTTCATTCAAGACCATTTTTCTTAAATCACCTAGGTGATCATGTGAATCCATATTTGAAGCTAAAATATTTGTTACCATTTGGATTTCTTCCCATTTTATCAAAAAATTGGTTGCAGTATGTATCCTAATTTTGCATATCCCTGAATTGTTCCTTTAAGTCTAAATGGACACAAGACAATATAGCTATGTGTCTCCTCCTATTCAGTGCATCAAAATCTTTATTCTCTTTTGCTTTAGTATACTCAATGCCAAAATTGTATTCTATGAGAAATTCCATCCACCTTCTCTATCTAGCATTAAGTAGAGGTTGAGTGAATAAGTATTGTAGACTCTGATGGTTTGTCCTTAGCTCAAATGGTCTTCCTACTAAATAGTATCACCAAATCTCAAGGGAAAACACCACCACTACTAGTTATATATCATGGGTCATATAATCGACCTCATGTCACTTTAGTTTCCTTGACCTGAAGGCTATCCCTACTTCTTCCTAAGAAATAACTCCTTCCAAAACTTCCAAAGATGCATATGTACACACAAAAAACAACTCCCCTAAGGATCGAGTACCTTTAATATAGGAGGTATGGTAAGCTTTTGCTTAAGCAGTTCAAAATTTGATTCACATCTATTTGACCACTTGAATTCCTCCCCTTTCCTCTACAGGTTAGTCATTGGAGAGGTGATATTGGCGTAGTCTTTCACATAATACCTATAGTAACCAGTCAACCCCAAGAAACTTCAAACTTCTATCGCACTTGTGGGTGACGACCAATTCAAAATAGTCTCTATTTTCTTAGGATATACAATGATCCCTTCTACCAAAATAATGTGTCCTATATATTGTACTTCTGACACATAAAACTCACACTTGGATAAATTTGCATACAATTAATTTTTCTTAGCAGTTCCAGCATAACCCTATGAAGAACACAAGCTTATACTGAGAGGGGGGTGAACAGTATAAGACCACTTTTTACTTTTCTTTCCCAATCAATATTATGCAATGTATAGATAGCAATATCAATAGCAAGTAATCAAAGCAATGCACAAATCACCACACACAATAGAGACACCACAATTTACGTGGTTCACCCAATGTGGGCTACTCCACGAAGAAAATATTTCACTAAAATTTTCTCAATCAATCTCTTGGGAATCCTTTCCCTATTACAATGTTTATGGACCTCTGTCCAAAGGAGATACCAATCCCCTAAATCAAGTTCGTGGATCTCTATCCATAGGAGAACTCCTCCTCTGCTCTGGCTGGTGATCCTCTAGAAGACTACTGCCTCCACTACACTGGCTTGTGGATCTCTCTCCACTGAAGACTCTTGTCCTCACTCAGAAGACCTATCCTCACTACCCTAGCTAATGGATCTCTATCCACTAGAGACTACTATCCTCTGCTCTCTATCACCTCCAAAGCTCTATCTCAAATCTGCACTAAACATAGTCCTTCGGTCTAGCACAAATCTACTCAATCTCTGTCTCTGGTCTGGCACAAACCTATCCTCAAATATGCACCAAACTCTATTCTCAATTCTACACTAAACACAGTCCTTCGATCTAGCACAAATCTATCCTCAATATCTATCCTCAAGCCTTAACTCAAAGCTTGACTCAATCTCAAATCAACTCTATTGGATCTACCCTAAACCTTAACTCAAGGTTTGAACAAATCAATTAATCAACTCTGCTCTCAAAGACTTATCTTAAATATGCCTTGTAAGCTTCCTCAAAATCTCACACTAATATATCCACAAGTCCTCTCTAGAACTTGCTCAAATATTCTCTACAAGTCCTCTCTAGAACTTGTCCAAATCTACTCTACAAGTCCTCTCTAGAACTTGCTCAAATATGCTCCACAAGTCCTCTCTAGAACTTTCCAATTTACTACTCATATAGTATTGTAAGCTTCCACAAAAGCTTACTCAAATCTATCCACAAGTCTTCTCAAAGACTTACCTCAAATCTGCTCAACAAGTCCACACAAGAACTTGTCCAATCTCATAGAAACATAAAGAGAATTGTTAGAGACTCAATATGTTCTACACTTATCACAATGCTCAATTACTTTCAATCACTCTCTTAGAAACATAAGGAGAATTGTTAGAGACTCAATATGCTTCTTATTCACCTCAATGCTCAATCACTTTCTCAAATCAATTCAGAATATAGAATAGTTTATTTTATGGAACTTGAACAATCACTTCACACACCCACTTGACTAGGCTCAACCAACTCTACTCAACCAATCACTCAATGAAATAATTCTTGCTCACAAACCCTAGTCCAAGCATATGATATTCACTCAAAATATTTCCAACAATGCTCAACAACCAATCTCACATAACAATGATACTCATGTTCTTTTCAAACCCTAGTTCAAGTTCTTTGCTCAACAACTCACTTCAACAACAATGCTTATAAAACAATCTTCACATAGCAATGATACTCAAACCCTAGTTCAAGTTCTTCACACAACCAATGGCTTCAACAACAATGCTTATAAAACAAGGTTTTAACAACAACTCTTTATTCCAGAAAACCTTGAAGCATTAACTCAACACACTCAATAGGAAATCCTAATCAAGTCCTTTTCACTCCAAACTTATTTTCTAGAAAACCAACCAATCAACTTAACTATGGAAGAATGTGCTCATACCTTTTTCTTGATGATGAAGGAATCTCATAAATCTGCCACAATCACAAACACTTCTTTGCCAAGCTCAAAGAAATTATAAGATGATAAACTCCCTCAAAAATACAATGTAAATATCAAAACACACATACACCTTATCACTCCATCTTTAAGAAAACATTCATCAACATTTACAAAAATAATTCACCAAATACACCTTATAATCTCCCAATTAAAATAATATTCAATGCAATCTCCTTTCTCAAAATAACTCAATGCAAGAAGTCCCTTTTATCCTTTTAAAACTTCAACAAATCAATGTGACACAAACACTTTATTTAAAAATAAAGCTAACTCCTTATTCCTCCAATTTTCCAAAAAGTAATAATCAAATTAAAAACTTTTAAGCAACCCTTTTATCTCCCTAAGACCTCATGTCAAACTTTAGGCAACATAAAATATTAATCAAAATTTATTACCTTTGCCTTGGAGGGATTCGAACTCACGGCGCACCCTCAACCAGCGCCCTAGCCACGGCTCCAACCATCGCACAAGCTAGGTGCTCGCTTGGGGAGTAAAGAGCACCACGTGCTCCAAAAGGCTCCCCGCCTTGCCTAGCAAAAATGTGCACCTTTCCTTTGGCGCTTCCAACACAAACACAACCACCAAAAATGTTGCCATCACATTTCGAACGTAGGTCACCTAGCGCCCAAACACTCTAACCACTGTCCTCTTGCCACTAGGCCATGTTGCCTAGTTGGCGCTTGGTAATTTGGTATTGTTCCCTTTAAACCTTATTCACTAGCACTAAAACACAAAAATCGCTTCTCTTTTCCACACAAGATCTCAACACAATTGCACGCATTAATTGATCGAGCAAAAGGATAAATGTTAATGCCTCTAAGGCATAGGTTTATATATTGATTTCCTCCTCATGCATATACGTCGATGCTCGAATTACCTTCTCACTTTTTAGACATCGACGCTTTTTATTTTCCTTTAAACTTATTAATTTATAAATTATTTAAATTCATTTGAATTTAAATTTTATAAATTAATTCTTTAAAACCCTTTGGTTTTATTAAGGCCATCTCTCATTGAACAACTTTGTATAAATAATATTTATTTATAAAATTTAAATTCAATTTGAATTTAAATATTTTATAAAATAAATATTAAACCTTCCTTTAGCTTTGCAATAAGCTTCCTTGGGTTTTTATGAAAAACCTTTTAACTTATGCTTCCACATAATATTAAAAATATTATGAAGCCCTTTTTCCTTTAACCTTTGCATTGTTCCTTGACATATTCCTTGACATCAATGATGACTTCATTCCTTGACATCAATGACAACTTTGACTTAATGACTCAAAATGTCCAACAATCTCCCCCTTTGTCATTGATGGCAACCCAAATTCTTTTTACCAAAAACTTGACTTTTTCTTTATTCTGCTCCCCTAGGACATTGCTCCCCTGGCTCAATGCTCTCTCCTTTTTACTCAAATACCAAATCTCTCCCCCTTACTCAAATCTCTCTCCCTTTGACATCAATGGCAAAGGGTCACCTTTGGGGCTCGGGGCTAAGAATGAGCCTCTTAGCTTAGCCCCTCCCCCACCTCCTCTTGAGGTGGTTAATTCTAGGGTGGGAGTATTTCTACTCCCAGAAAGCACTATTCTTTACCTTTATCCTCTTTCCTTCTTATCTGATCCTTCTGATTCCTCTAACTATTTCTTTCCATGTCCATGTTCTTGTCCATGTCTACATTCTTGTCCCTATTCCTATTCATGTTCTTGTTCATATCCATGTTCTTTGTTCATATTCATGTTCTTGTTCCTGTTCCTATTCATGTTCCTACTTGATTCTAGAATGTTTGCTCTACACCACTTTGTTGTGTGACCATCATTATTGCACTTATAACACTTAATGTTATTATTCCTTGGAGGTGCAAATGTCTTAGGATTTCTCCTAGTGAAGCCATACCTTCTTCTATCATGAACCCTGCAATTTATTGCCTTGTGACCAAACTGATTACATGAGTAGCAATACCCATGGAAAAGTTGTATGTTCCCATATTCCTATCTTTCATGTGTCCTGCATTATGAAGCCATGTGCCCAAACCTGTGACATGAAAAACATCTTCCATTGAAGTTTCCTTGTCTTGACCTCATTGGTCTCTTAGTCTCTCTTGACCTATTCTGATTGTTGTTCCATCTGTATCTTCTTTGTGCATTGTTCCTATTCTTGTTGAACTCTCTATTGTCCAACTCATCCTCAGATGTCTCACTTTATTTTACATTATCTTCTTCTGAAGTATCTTCATCTGAAGTTTCTTCTCCTCCAAAACTTGAGGTTGACTTTCCTTCCCATCTCTTTTGAACCTGTTCAAATCCAAGACCTATTTTGCTTGATGTAGGCTTTTGTATCTTGATGAACTTATCCAAGTTCTTTGAGCTATTTTTGAACCCTTTTAGCTTGACTTTGGAGTCTTCTAAATCTTCTCTTAGTAGTGCCACTTCTTGTGCTAACTTTTCACATTCTAAGATCTTTGCTTCTAACTTATCCTTGAACCTTTTTGCCTTAGCCTTTGATTTTTCTAAATCCTCTATAAGCAATCTTCTCTCTTCATCACATTCTTGAAACTAAATTTCAAGTTTAGAGTGTTGCTTTCTTACCTTCTTCACTATGTCAAGTGCATAAATAAGTTCTCCCTTGAGATCATATCCATATTTCTCTGAATATTCCTCTATTTTTTTACCTTTGTCCACATCTTTATTTTCTATTGGCTTATCTTTTGTAGGATCATCTTCTCCCTCTTCTAGTGCCATTAGAATATTCTCTTCTAGTCCTTCAAGTGTATCTTCATATTCATCATCACTGAAACTATAACCATCCCTTGTACAACTATCTTCAAGGTGTCCAAAGTTACCACATCTAAAACACTTGAGAATTACTGGAGTCCTTTTCTTAACTTGTTCTTTTTCTTCAATCATAAATAGGACTTCATCTCTATCATTATCTGAAAAACTAGCATCACTATCACTTGAGTACTTACTTGCCTTATCCGCATAGTAGCTTCTCTTTTGTCTTTGAAAGAACTTCTTTCCTTGTCTACTTTGTCCATCCTTGCTTTTCTTTTGGTGCTTGTATCTTTCTGATTCCCTATTCTTGTGATCCTATTTTTCTTCATCATTGTTATTCTTAGCTTCTTGACAGTCAGTTGCATAATGACCATACTTTCCACAATTGAAACATTTAACAGATCTTGTATCTCTAGATCTTCTTGAATCCTTATTCCTTCTACCATAATTTGCTTCTTCATCACTGGATGACTCATTGCTTGATTCTAACTTCTTACCCTTTGTCTTCTTGATTGCTTTGAATGTTGCTTCTTTCTAGGGATTAGGTTCCTCTTTTGTTCTCATCTCAAATGTTGTAAGAATACCAAGCAACATATCTCTTGTCAAAGAATCACCATCTATTGACTCTTCTATAGCAGAAACCTTTTCACTAAATCTTTTTGGAAGAGTTCTTAAGACCTTATCACAAACATCCGATTCATCAATCTTCATTCCAAGTCCTTGCATATCATTAACAACCTCATCAATTCGAAGTAGATAAGTACTAATATTTTCCTCATCCTTCATTCTTAATGCTTCAAATTGTCCTTTGAGATTTTGTATCTTTGCTTTCTTGACACTTTTATCTCCTTCATATATATTTTGTAGTTTATCCCACATTTCTTTTGCAGTTTGACAATGCATAACTTTCATAGACTCTATTCTATGCAACCCTTTCAAAAGTGCATTCATTGCTTTTGAATTGTAATGTTGTAGGAGCTTACCTTCCTTATCTGTAGGAGGATTAATTAAGGGATCATATCCAAATTCAACTGCTTCCCAAATTTCATTGCCAAGTGCCATCAGGTAGATCTTCATTCTCATACTCCAATATATATAGTCACTTCCATCAAATACTGGTGCTGAATTATCTGAGGACACATTCTTAGAATCCATTGTGTTCTTGTTAGCTTTTCCTTCAAGTTGTTAAACTCTTCTGAAGGAACCCGCTCTGATACCAATTGAAGAACACAAGCTTATACTGAGAGGGGGTGAACAAGTATAAGACCACTTTTTACTTTTCTTTCCCAATCAATATTATGCAATGTATAGATAGCAATATCAATAGTAGTAATCAAAGCAATGCACAAATCACCACACACAATAGAGACACCACAATTTACGTGGTTCACCCAATGTGGGCTACTCCATGGAGAAAATATTTCACTAAAATTTTCTCAATCAATCTCTTGGGAATCCTTTCCCTATTACAATGTTTATGGACCTCTATCCAAAGGAGATACCAATCCCCTAAATCAAGTTCGTGGATCTCTATCCATAGGAGAACTCCTTCTCCTCTACTCTGGTTGGTGATCCTCTAGAAGACTACTACCTCCACTACACTGGCTTGTGGATCTCTCTCCACTGAAGACTCTTGTCCTCACTCAGAAGACCTATCCTCACTACCCTGGCTAATGGATCTCTATCCACTAGAGACTACTATCCTCTGCTCTCTATCACCTCCAAAGCTCTATCTCAAATCTACACTAAACATAGTCCTTTGATCTAGCACAAATATGCTCAATATCTATCTCTGGTCTGGCACAAACCTATCCTCAAATCTGCACCAAACTCTATTCTCAATTCTACACTAAACATAGTCCTTCGGTCTAGCACAAATCTATCCTCAATATCTATCCTCAAGCCTTAACTCAAAGCTTGACTCAATCTCAAATCAACTCTATTAGATCTGCCCTAAACCTTAACTCAAGGTTTGAACAAATCAATCAATCAACTCTGCTCTCAAGCCTTCTCAAAGACTTGTCTTAAATATACCTTGTAAGCTTCCTCAAAAGCTCACACTAATCTATCCACAAGTCCTCTCTAGAACTTGCTCAAATATACTCTACAAGTCCTCTCTAGAACTTGCTCAAATCTTCTCTACAAGTCCTCTCTAGAACTTGCTCAAATCTGCTCTACAAGTCCTCTCTAGAACTTGTCCAAATTCTCAATAAGTCCTCTCTAGAACTTATCCAAATTCTCTCAATATATATTGTAAGCTTCCACAAAAGCTCACACTAAATCTATCCACAAGTCTTCTCAAAGACTTACCTCAAATCTGCTCAACAAGTCCACACAAGAACTTGTCCAATCTCATAGAAACATAAAGAGAATTGTTAGAGACTCAATATGTTCTACACTTATCACAATGCTCAATTACTTTCAATCACTCTCTTAGAAACATAAGGAGAATTGTTAGAGACTCAATATGCTTCTTATTCACCTCAATGCTCAATCACTTTCTCAAATCAATTCAAAATATAGAATAGTTTATTTTATGGAACTTGAACAATCACTTCACACACCCACTTGACTAGGCTCAACCAACTCTACTCAACCAATCACTCAATGAAATAATTCTTGCTCACAAACCCTAGTCCAAGCATATGATATTCACTCAAAATATTTCCAACAATGCTCAACAACCAATCTCACATAACAATGATACTCATGTTCTTTTCAAACCCTAGTTCAAGTTCTTTGCTCAACAACTCACTTTAACAACAATGCTTATAAAACAATCTTCACATAGCAATGATACTCAAACCCTAGTTCAAGTTCTTCACACAACCAATGGCTTCAACAACAATGCTTATAAAACAAGGTTTTAACAACAACTCTTTATTCCAGAAAACCTTGAAGCATTAACTCAACACACTCAATAGGAAACCCTAATCAAGTCCTTTTCACTCCAAACTTATTTTCCAGAAAACCAACCAATCAACTTAACTATGGAAGAATGTGCTCATACCTTTTTCTTGATGATGAAGGAATCTCATAAATCTGCCACAATCACAAACACTTCTTTGCCAAGCTCAAAGAAATTATAAGATGATAAACTCCCTCAAAAATACAATGTAAATATCAAAACACACATACACCTTATCACTCCATATTTAAGAAAACATTCATCAACATTTACAAAAATAATTCACCAAATACACCTTATAATCTCCCAATTAAAATAATATTCAATGCACTCTTCTTTTTCAAAATAACTCAATGCAAGAAGTTCCCTTTATCCTTTTAAAACTTCAACAAATCAATGTGACACAAACACTTTATTTAAAAATAAAGCTAACTCCTTATTCCTCCAATTTATCAAAAATAATAATCAAATTAAAAACTTTTAAGCAACCCTTTTATCTCCCTAAGACCTCATGTCAAACTTTAGGCAACATAAAATATTAATCAAAATTTATTACCTTTGCCTTGGAGGGATTCGAACTCACGATGCACCCTCAACCAATGCCCTAGTCGCGGCTCCAACCGCCATGTGAGCTAGGCGCTCGCTTGGGGAGTGGAGAGCACCACGTGCTCTAAAAGGCTCCCTGCCTTGCCTAGAAAAAATGTGCGCCTTTCCTTTGGCGCTTCCAACACAAACACAACCACCAAAACATGTTGCCACCGCATTTTGAACGTAAGTCACCTAGCGCCCAAACACTCTAACCATTGTCCTCTTGCCACTAGGCCACGCTGCCCAATTGGCACTTGGCAATTTGGTATTATTCCCTTTAAACCTTATTCATTGGCACTAAAACACAAAATTCACTTCTCTTTTCCACACAAGATCTCAACACAATTGCACGCATTAATTCAATCAAGCAAAAGGATAAATGTTAATGCCTCTAAGGCATAGGTTTATATATTGATTTCCTCCTCATGCATATACGTCGATGCTCGAATTACCTTCTAACTTTTTAGACATCGACGCTTTTTATTTTCCTTTAACCTTATTAATTTATAAATTATTTAAATTCATTTGAATTTAAATTTTATAAATTAATTCTTTAAAACCCTTTGGTTTTATTAAGGCCATCTCTCATTGAACAACTTTGTATAAATAATATTTATTTATAAAATTTAAATTCAATTTGAATTTAAATATTTTATAAAATAAATATTAAACCTTCCTTTAGCTTTGCAATAAGCTTCCTTGGGTTTTTATGAAAAACCTTTTAACTTATGCTTCCACATAATATTAAAAATATTATGAAGCCCTTTTACCTTTAACCTTTGCATTGTTCCTTGACATATTCCTTGACATCAATGATGACTTCATTCCTTGACATCAATGACAACTTTGACTTAATGACTCAAAATGTCCAACACCCTAAGGTGTTTTATCGTGATCTATCTTATCTTGAGAGTAAATCAAGATATCATCCAAGAATACCAACACATTTTTTTCTAAATGCTTCCTAAAGATACAGTTCATCAAATTCATAAATGCAACTAGATAATTTGTTAAACCAAAAGGTAAAAATGTGAACGTGTAATGTCCATAGCGAGTTTTAAAGGTTGTCTTGTGAGTATCCTCCTTTCGAATCCTCAATTGGTGGCATCCAAATTTCAAATCAACCTTTGAAAAGAATGTGGCATCCTTTAGCTGATCAAAGAGATATTCGATCCTAGGTAGGGGATATCTGTTCTTGACATTTGCCTTGTTTACCATCCTATAATCAATATATAATCTTAAGGAATCATCCTTTTTCTTCACAAATAGAACTAGTGCAGCCCATGGTAACACACTTGGTCTGATTAGTCTTTTATCTAGTAACCCCTGTAGCTACACTTTTAGCTCTTGTATTTCTATGGGGTTCATTCTATAGGGAGTTCTATGTATGGGTTCTGCTCCAAGTTGGAGCTTAATTGATAATTCAAACTCTCATTTGGGTGGTATTCCAAGTAATTTTTATTGGGAATACATCCTTAAATTCTTGCAGAAGTGGGTATCTACCAAACACATCTTCCTTTCTTTCATCATCTAGATAATTTATCATAACAACATAAACCATTCCCCCTTTCTTCATGAATTTATTGAATTGCATTGCTAAAAGAATTTGGGGTTGGAAAGCCTCCTGAAGGTTGTACACCCTTTGCACTTTCCCACTACCATCCATGTACTCTATCCATCTATATTGAAAGTGAACCCCATAGAAATACAAGAGCTAAAAGTGTAGCTCAATTGATAATTCAAACTCTCATTTGGGTGGTATTCCAAGTAATTTTTTGGGGAATACATCTTTAAAATCTTGTAGAAGTGGGTATCTACCAAACACATCTTCCTTTCTTTCATCATCTAGATCATTTATCTTAACAACATAAACCATTCCCCCTTTCTTCATGGATTTCTTAAATTGTATTTCTAAAAGAATTTGGGGTTGGAAAGCCTCCTGAAGGTTGTACACCCTTTGCACTTTCCCACTACCATCCATGTACTCTATCCATCTATATTGAAAGTGGACTACAACCCTATGTGCATATCCAATCCATTCCTAGGATCACATCAAAGATATGCAAAGGTGCTACATAAAGACATCCTATGTTCATCCCACTAGGTAAGGCACTTTTTTCCATAGGTAGCACTGACTCATAGAGTAGGTCTATCTTGAGCCATACTCAAGTTTCCACACATGTGCCAAGACTCTAGATCTTAAAAATATATCTTTAATTAAATTAGTGGAAACAAAACTATCTGTAGCACCACTATCAATTAAAATTTTAACATTCCTACCAAAGACCTTACCCCTTACTAGCAATGAAGTGGCTTGCCCTTCAAGATCCTATTTTCTTATCGTTGCATAAATCTTGTGCATTGGTTCCTTGCTTGCAGGTTCCTTGTACATTGGTTCCTTTCCCTTTGAACTCAATCCTACTCTTAGTGGATAGTTTTTAGTGTAGTGTGGTCCATCACAATCAAAACATCCATTTTTGGATGTTGGATGTGTCTTCTATCTCTACCCCTCAACTAATTTATTTGCTATGATGGTAGGACTAGCTTGTCCTTGAGTTGATTTGTTGTTACCATTATTATGATATTTTTGGTTGTGATTATCTCCTTGAAACCATTTTCTAAACCTCCTTTGTCTCATGCCATTTCTTTATTTTTGGTTAGCAAAGTTCTTACTAGCCTACTCTCCTTCCCACTTAATAAAGCCAACACTGTTTCTCTTCTTTAGAGCCTCTTTGCCATGTTTATCTAACCCATCATAATAAAAATAGGGTTTGATATAGGTTTCAACTTTTGTAGCCAAATCATAGGCCTTTTGAAGGGTAATAGGTTCAAGCATGTCCACCTCCTATCATATTCTAGGATCCACTCCTAGTATGAACTTATAAATCTTTATTTTCTCACTATAAATGGGTACATACTTTATAAGTTTGAAAAATCTCTAATAATATTTTTCCACTATCCTAATTCCCTACTAAGCTAAGGAGTAGAAGTGTTCTATGAAGAATCTATCTTTAAAATATTTTACAAACATGCTCCAACTCAAATCCACTGCTACCTCAAGATCTAATCATGTACTAAGTGTATCCCACTAATCTAGGCCAACACCTTGAAGATGTAAAGTGGCATAGGATGTATGAGTCTCGGAGGAGTAAATATTCTTGTTACAATAGGTTTATATTTCCTTCAGCCAATATTTAGCTTTTTCACCATCCTCCTCTCCATTAAACTTGGAATACTTTAAATACTTCATATCCTTACCCAATTCAGCCTCTAGATTAACCCTAGCCTATTGTGCTTATGTAAGGGGTTCATTTGCCTATTCTATTCTAGAGTTTCTAACTAGTATTTCTTGGTTCAACACAAAATCCAACATTCTATCTCTATGTTTCTACTTGTTCACAAAGTTGGGCTAATATTACTATGAGATACTCTCTTTCATCACTAGGGTTCTCTAAACCTACATTTGGGGTTCCACCCTCTATGTTGGTCTATCATGTCTACCTCATCATTGGCACAATACTTCCTCTCCTTCTATTTGGTGGCATTGTCCCTCACCACACACAGAAGAGTCATTACGAGTCAATTCATTGAAGTAACTAAATTCTTAGTCATTTATCCGATAGAGTTAAAACCCTACTTAGGTATATTTTCTATCACACACCATAGCTAGCCTTGTGTAGTGTGCCTATTCCACTATGAACCTAGGCTCTAATACTAAATTTCATAACCCAATTTTCCTTAACACTTATTTTTTATAATTAACTAAAACCTTTATCCCATAAGGGTTGGCGGTAATCCCATATAGTTATACTCACCCTACTCATTACTAATATTATCAAAAATTCTTCACAAGGCACACCTATCTCCACATCTTACATAATTTCATCTATGCAAGAGTGATAGGTATAAGGTAATAAATTCCCAAGCTATCCTTCTCATTGGTATTTTAATGAGTTAACCCTTTTTCTTTCTATCTATCAAAAGAAACGTGCTATCCATCTCATTGGTATTTTAATGAGTTAACCCTCTTCTTTCTATCTATTGAAAGAAGCATGCTATCCTTCTCATACCGTATAAGTCTTTATATATTGGTGTCAAGAGTATTTTGGAAATCAACTATCCCTCTCAGATGAGTTAGTCATTCCAAAATTATGCCATTTCCATACTTATTTTGTGATAACATCAACTCAACTTCCCGTTCTAAGCAAGGTCCTCAAATCATTAACTTTGCATAGCTCTCTACCCATGTAACACAATAGGGTTTTCATCATTATCTAATGTCTCTGATTAAATACACTTATTTTAGTTTTTTTAGGAGTCTATAAGCTCATTACAATCATTTGCACATGATCTAGGTTATTTTAGCTTCCTTAGCTAACACTATGCTATTCACAGGTAACAAGCTAACTAAAAAATATCATTCAATTAACAACTTGCAGCAATATATAAGCTCTCTACTAGCCATGGTTCATTACTATTTAAGCACATTCATTACACTTGGCAAGCTATAATATTAACATCCAGTGAGTATGAATACATCAAATATTTACATCAAAATCTAATTACATGATCGAGTAGCATATATACATAAAAATCTACTCTAACCATTACTTGAAACCGGTCATCATAACATTAGCCATTTACATCAATTCAATTACAAAGAACATTCCACATCATTTGCATAACGCCAAAAATTACCTTGGTAGAAAGCCCCATAGGGAAAACCTAGCAATCAAAAGTTATTTATTAATTCAAGGATAGTTGTCATAATACATTGAAAGAGGAGAACTTCCTGAGCTGGCCATTAACAATCCTCTAGAGAAGATCAATTATCTCCCAACCCATCTCAATAGAAAGTTGGCCTCTCTCTTCATTGTAATAATTATCTTCAAATGATATCACTGAGTCGTTCTCATTTTCACTCATCCCAACAATGCATGAATACTGTATCTAGTTGTATCCATTAATTAGACTTACACTAAATCATCGGTGTTCTTAACCTTTCATGCATCAACTACCTCATGCTAAACCTCTTCCAAATAAGAGATACATCACAACCATCAATAATTTTATTAGTCATATTTCATGAGCATCTCATAAGTAAAAGGAAAGCACATTTAAGAAAATTCTTCTATCCTTTACTACATTAACATGCTACTATCTCAGAATTATGTATGATATAAAGCTCATAAAAAACTATGTTAACACTGCAACATTTTCTAGAACCACTTGCAAATGCTCATAATAATCTATGTTAATAGTGCAACAATTTCCAGAACTATTTGCAAACACTCATAGCAATCTATGTTATCACTACAATATTTTCCATAACTATTTGCAAAAACTCATAGCAATCTATATTATCACTGCAATATTTTCTAGAACCATTTGCAAACATTGTTAACAACAATATATCATAACAAAAACTAAGGAGCATTAAGCCTCGCACTCATTTTAACCCTTTAATCAATTTCTACGGTATTTCCTATTGTACAAATTTATTAATCCACTAAGTAAACTCACAATAAATACTAATTAAACTCACCCAACCACAGTAATACAGTGATGCTCCTGATGCAAGCACTAACATAAAAACTCATCTTCAAAACTAGACAAGACTTTATGAGCTTCTCGATACTAACACTTGATGTCTTCTAGGACGTATGATTGAGGGTTCCTCTTAGGTAAGAACTAAAGAAACAACTCCCTACTACTATAACAAATATAGCTTCACCTATGGTGCTATCTAAAACAATAACCACCCAAATATCTTACAAATATATCTATCCATTTTTCAAAGATGAGGAGGTTGCACTGCTTAAACCCAACACCTAACAAAAATTCTACCAAGATTTAATACGACAAACCTACCTTCCATAAATGGTAAACAAGCTAAGCCATAAACAACAAGTAAATCTAAAGATTGTTGTTATAATGGCATCCCTCTACAAAGCTCATTTAGCTTTATAATATAAAGGATACCGCTAAGTTCCAAACTTAAACAAACTATAACCAAAAAATTTCTTTTCAATTAGATATTTGTCAAACTCAACATTTGGAGAGATTCTCCCCTAAAATGATTTTTCTCTCCTGTTATGACATTGATGAAGCTAATGTTTTTGGAACAAGAACTCCTTCCATAACATCTTAGAAACTTAAAACCCAATTTAAAATAAGAAATGAAAGTATTTCTTTCCTAAGGTATACAGGTGTGAGCTCAGTAAGGTGAGACACTTTCAAGACTTACCTCAATCCATTGCCAATTCTAGAATGAACACCCTTCACTACCAAACTAGGCCATCTCCTCCTTTCCTGCACTTCATTGCTCAACCTTCCTCTACTTTATCCCCCTTCCAAGAAGTGCCAAACTAATTATTTCCTCCTTCTCCATATATATCTATTAGACCTTAACTCCCGTCTTGCTTCTCGCTCAAAAACCACTTGTCACCCCCAACCACTTAGCTCGATATCCTTTTTTAGGTGATGGCCAACTCAACCACTTTTACAAGGAGTGGGTCTTCTCAAATATTTACCAACGTTAGACTTACACTTTCATAAATTATAAGAAGCACATAACAACACTTAACAACTTAATATATATCTTATTTCTAAAAGGTGAATAAAACAATTTATTCATAAATAAGATATCTTATAAGGACATTATCTAAAGACATTTCGTCTCTAAAGATAATGATCTTCTTCCTTCCTCAGTAACATATGTTCCTCAAGAGCATGGAAAAACATTAGTAAACATCAAATTTTCATAAAATATCTACTTAGAGTACTCATTTCTTAAATAATCAATCAACCATAAAAGAATTACACCATTTCTTCACAACATAAATATTTTGTAGAACTAAATAAATATTGCCAATCATTATGTCAAAAAAGCATCATAACTAGAACCTTATTGACTTTTATGAACTCAATCATATCATAATTAAGGATAAGTTTCTCATTCTAGTGATTTATGACTTATTGGATGAGTTGCATGGTGCTCAATATTTCACCAAGTTGGACCTCATATTAGGCTATCACCAAATTTGGGTTCACAAGGATGACATTCCTAAAAAAAATTTCAAGACCCATGAGGGGCATTATGAGTTCTTGGTCATGCCTTTGGGCCTCACTAATGCACCATCAACTTTCCAAGGCTTGATAAATTGGGTGTTGAAACCCTACCTTTGAAAATTTGCATTGGTATTTTTTTATGACATATTGATATACAACAAAACATGGAAGAGCACCTACAATGTGTTGATAAAGTTTTAAAGCCCTTGAGGTATAACCAATTGTATTTCAAGCAATATAAATGTACCTTTGGGGAAACTAAAGTGGAATATTTGGGATATGTCATAGGCCAAGTTGGTGTTTGAGTAGATCCAAGTAAAATTGAGGCAATGGAGGAGTGGCCTAAGCCCAAAATATTGATGAGCCTTCAGGGCTTTCTTGGCCTAACTATAGATATTATTGAAAGTTTATCAAGGATAATGGGAAGATAGTTGTTCCTGCAATAGATATACTTAAGAAGGATGCATTCATATAGAACAATGCAGTTGATTAAGCTTTTCTAACTTGGAAGGATTCGAGGTGTTGTACACAAGTCCTAGATATATCAATTTTTTCTATAAAAAATTATCATTGAAAGTGATGCCTCAAGAGTTGGATTAGGGGCAATACTTATGCAATAAATTTGACCACTTGCTTTTATAAGTAAGGTCCTCTCAAGGTGAAACCTTTTCAAATCAACTTATGAGAAGGAGATGATGGTCATTGTCTTCATATTCCTCCATTGGAAACCATACTTATTGGGGTGACACTTCATCATCAAGATCAATCATCATAGCCTTAACTATTTATTGGAGTAGATAATTTATTTTCCTAAATAGTAAAAATGGTCACTAAGCTCTTGGGATATGATTATGAGATAGTCTATCACAAAGGGAAGGAAAATGATTATTTATGTTCTTTCTAGGTTGACCAAAACACAATATATCCTATGTGTAGTGTCCATAATTAAGGCTAATTGGTTATGTTTGGTCCAAAATCTATCTATGATGAAATGTGCACCCAAGATTTGGCCAGCATTAAATGATTGGGCAAACTGTAGAGCTTAATTGGGTCAATCTCTAGAGAATGTTGGCTCCTATAAGGTTCTAACTAGCTAAAATCTACGATGGAGGAGGAGTAGGGTGCATAAATGAATAAACATGGCTGAAGCTAGAACCTAATATGGTACATATTAGACAACAAAAAAAATTACACAAAGATCATGAAATAAAACAACCATCAAAATCTCCTAACAGACCAACCATTTTTTTTATCATATGTAGAGTAATTCTAATAAACATTCAATTCAGCGGATTGTAAGTTTTAGAACTAGAGAAGTAAACATGCACAAAAATCTAGAAAATATAATTAATGTCATGCACATTCATCTAGCTAAAATAGAATTATTCATCCACTCATACATACATATTCTGCAAGATGTTGAAATAGATACCAAACAAAGATCTCAATCGTATTGCTTTCTCCAAAAATCTTTGTACATGCAACTTGTAAGTGCCTAAGATCCAACCATTTCACATGAGACCATTGTTATTATTTATAATCCTCTTATGGTTAAATATTCAAAATACAAAAATAACTTTTATTTTAAAAAATGTTGAAAAAAAATGCTAGGTGACTAGGTTGGTAGAACACCATGCAACATCATTGATCCAAAATGGGACAGTGTGCTTGATTCATTACTATTTATTAAATGCTTCATGCATGTGGAGAAGTAGTGGGGATGAGCTTGAAATATGGTTCATTCTCCATTCTTTAAAACACCTATCACCGTTGATCTGTAATGGCCATGGCAAACTAAAACCTTTACAAAATATTCTATCCCTTATAACCTATGGCAACTGTGACACTCAAACCTATTATGATGTCACATCCCCTTGTGCATCCTTAGGCTTTCCAAGACTTTGTAACCACATCATGGGAACATGTTGCAACATTGTGTCCTTTCCTTACCTTGAATCCTTTAAGACCTTTATAACCATGACATAAGAACATATCATGATATCATACCCTTTATTGCCTTGAAGTCTTTTGGACCTTTGCAATCGTGATGTCGGAACATATCATGATTTCATACCCTTTTCTTGCCTTGAATCCTCTCAGGACTTTGCAATCATGACATGGGAATGTGTCACACCATCATTTCATCTTATGTACTTATGAAGCTTCTACGATCATGACATGGGAGCATATCATGATTTCACAACATTTTTCTACCTTCAAGTCTTTCAAGCCATCATGACTGCAACATAGATACAGGTTGTAGCATCATGTAAATTATTTATCTTGAGCATTCTTAATTTTCCATAGCCATGATAGGGAGACAAGTCATGATTTCATGGTGCTTTTCTAAATTTAAGTCTCTTAATTCATCACAAATGTGATATAGAGATAGGTCACAACGTCACGCCTTATGCTAGACTTAGAACTCTCCAAGACTCTTTCAACTACGATAGCGGGATATGTCGTGATGTCACACCTAAATTCATTCCTTTGTGAGACTTTAGAATTTTCCAAAGATTTATCACCTTATTTCTCCTGATGTAGTCATTTTTACCTACATTATTGGTACCTCCTAGGCTATTTTTCTCACAAAAAATTTAGAACTTAGGGTCTTATCCATCGGCGAACGAAGTCTAGAAAAAAGTAGAAAAATAGATAAATAGGGGGAAATGATTTATTCAAAATATGGTTGAAAGAGGATGAATGAATGGCAAAATATGGATGGAGGCTTCAAAAGGTAGGGATGGTTTTCAGCCACTCTTTTATTCAACTATTTGATCATCAGGAGGTTTTTTCTCTTTTTGCTTCCTCCTCCGCTTCTCCATCTATCTCCTTTTCTATATCTCCTCCAACTTCTTCCTTTGTTTCTTCTTTAGATCCTTCATTAACACTTTACTTTACCTAGTTATTATTTTCTTTGCCTTGGTCTTATAGTCTTTTAGCAATGTCATTGTAATCTTTGCAAGCCTATTCCTAGCTTTCGTTGTCAAGGTCTAATGACTATGAATTATTGATAAATTAATTCAAACTAAGAAACTCTATCATAGGAGAAGCTCTTGGCCTTAAAAATTAGTTCATACAAGCAGGATTTGATCTTTGTGAGGTTCTATACTAGTTTGAAGATATGTTCCTGTTGCACAGGATCTGGCCATTCATCTATTTTAGATTCATCATCTATGGTTGTTGTTAAGGTAGATCTAAGCTCTTCCTCTCCTAAGATGTCATAATTTCCATCCTATAATCCTAGGAATCCATATTATACAACTAGATTTAGATGTTTTAAGTTTCCTTGGATTCAACTTTGAGCTCTTGGATAAGTTGCAAACCTTAAGTCATGAGTCTATACCTTTTGAACAAGCTTCTAGCTAGTATCTTGGCATAGGATCACTCTCTGTTGGGGACCCTGTTTGCTACCCATTCAAATTTGCTTTTGACCAAGGATTGGATATTTGTTTCTACGGGCAATCTTGACTGAATAAAATCCTGAGTATTCTTGAATTTATTTTTTGAGGTCTCCAATACTTCATCTCTTCCATGTATAGTAGCAATTTATTTTTTGAGGTCTCCAATACTTCATCTCTTCCATGTATAGTAGCACAAGTTGTACTTTGAGGTTCATCTCCTAAATATCCCTAGATATCTCTTTTCTTACTTGTTTGAACTTTTCCTTAGAGAACCCTATGTCTTTGGCCCTTTCTATTTGAATTTGCTACTAGAGATTCTAGAATTGTTTAGTTAGAGCTTGATTTTGTTTGTTGGTCTCTTCAGCCTCCTTCTTGTACTTGGTCATTTCATGAAATTTGTCTTACCATTTATTGGCCTCATTTTTGAGAGATTTTACAACATTCCTTTGCTTACTTAATGTTGTTTCAAGTTCCTTAACTTTTTCTTCTACCTATGTAAACTTCTCTTTGTAGTCTCCATGCAAGTAGATGGTATCCAAGTGAGATTTGGTAATCACCAATTCATTCTACATTGGTAGTTGAGTGATATCTTTTGTTACTGCTTTGACCTGGTAGTCTTCTATAGTCATGTCTTTCTTTGGATTGTCAACCAAGGGCTTGATTGTCATTTTTATCTATTGGAGGGTGGTTGGATATAGTGCAATCATCTCCCTAGAATGGGCAGACTTCTTGGAATATTGGGCAACTTTTGTATTCCACAAATCATGAGCATTTTTTGTGGCTTTCTTAAATTTTATAAACTTTGAGGCAGTGGGATAAGTCTTAGTAGAAAATATGGATAGAGACTACAACAATGGGAAGTGGGCAACAAGGTAATATAGAATTGTTACAAGAGTGGAATCCACACTAGTGGGGGCTACAATGGATGTTGCTACAGGGGTTGTAGTATATGTTTCTATAAGGGCTGCAATGGTAACTAATGGTGGTACGATAGATGAGGGTGATGAAGTGTGAATCATGCCAACTGAAATAGATGGAGAAGATGATGGAGAAGATGGTGGTGAAGGTAGATGTTATGGAGGTGAAGACTGAACATCCTTTTGACCAGAAAGGAAAGGAGCTTTCTCTGAGGAATTAGGAGGAGAAGTATAAGGAGAGGGAAGAATAGTTATTACACCTAAAGCTGATGGGTGAAGCTATGGTTCTCCTTGTGCATCTTCCATAGGGGGTGGTTTTTCCACCATATCTTCCTACATGGAGACACTTGTATCTTATTGTTTAGGTAGTTTTTCAGAATTACCCCCTATTCTAAGGCACTTAATTTCTACGAAACTTCCTCTTTCTTACTTTTCTTGTGTGCACCTTTCTTAGTTGTATCCCCTACTTTTATCTTGGATATTATTTTAATATGAAAGGAATCATTATCTATTTTGTATTCTTATTGCTAAGTTTGTGATGGTGTTATCTCGATTAGAGGAGGTGCAACCTCAATAGGTGTTACAAAATTTGGAGAGGCCAACTCAAAACTCTTACCCGTTGAATTTCTGGCACCTAGGGCTAAATGTCTTGACCTCTTGTGTACTTCAATGGGCTCAATAATCCCTTGGTCATGTTTTCCAAGGTGTTCCTCAGTATAACCTATCTTTTCATCATTTTGGGTGCTTTTGAATATCTTTCTAATTGCTTCTGTATAGGGGGTATACACAATTACCTTTCCCTTTATATAATAAGAAGGAGTTGTGGTTGTGGCATGATGTTGTTAAGCCTGAGTGATTGCTTTGCCTTTGCCATTGTTCACTTCCTTTGTTGTGTCCTTCATGGCAATGCTATTTTTTACGAGTTTAGTGAAAACTCAGGGTAATCTTATTTCCAATATCTTACACCCATGAATCATGGTATTTATCATACCTATTAGAAATTTGTCATCACTCTTAAGGCTTAATATTGAAGGTATTGCATTAGTTGTAACCCTCATGACCCACCAGGCCCATATTTTAGCCTCAATCCATTTATGATTTTTCTACATTCATTGAATCAGAAATTCTTCCAAGACATGTGTTGTGTCATGTTGAGGATCATAATCCACAACTTGCTCATAAAAATCATGTTATGGTGGAAATGGCTACATTTGATCCACATGCCATTCTAATTCTTCATCTTCCTTATTGTTCCTTTGTCGTTATATGCGTTCCCTAGTTTTTTTGTAGAAAATTTGAGCCCTAGTGTTATTAATAATAGCTAATCTCTCTACAAATTTATCATCAAATTTATACCTCCATATTTTTGGTAGCTCTATCAAACCCAAATATTTCATGGCCTGGGTGACCTCTTCATTTTGATCCTTATTATTTTTATACCCTTAAAATTTACTACGTAGGTGCAAGTTCCTTTCTTACCCACATCGGTGCCATATTTGTAATTAATGTACTCAGTCTATATGCAATATTCCATTGCAAATAGTCATACTATAACATAATGAGGGAGCAAAAATGGCTTCGTAGTGAACCCATATAGTCTAATGACTATGCCCTATATTAGAATGAACCAATCCCCTAACTCTGCATCCAGGTTTTTCAACATACTCTTAGCCTTTGGTGACAACCTATCCATTCTCCCATGCAAAATTTTAAGGGCAAGTCCTAAGAATTCCTTGTTAAAATTATAGTAAGTTTTAGAGGTGAACACATAGGTCCATGAATATACTAGAAATGGTCTCCCTTTCTCATACTTATTTGCCATGGCTATCCAAGGCATTTCTTGTGGCATGAAGTAGAGGAAAACCCAGGTAAGGTGAGAACAGTATTTGAACAAGGTTCTAGACCCTTACTTTAATTTGCATAACTATTCATGAATTTTTTGGCACAGAAAGGAGGGACAATTAAATAAAATAGATCTAGTGCTCTAGTTCATGATATAGGTGTCATAGAACTTGGGATTGGATATGCATCAGGCCGTAGCAATTTTCCAACCATGGACTTCCTTGTCTAAAGGTAACCCTGCTATTACTGCCAACATTGCATAGAGCTCAGGGTTTTTTAACTTGGTAATTAGGATGGAGATTTTAGGTAAATTTCCCATTATCGATGATGTTTTCAGTTGTGACTCTACAAAATATTTTAAATAGTTTTCTGGGATATAATACTTTACCTTCTCATCATGATGGAAAGACTTAGATTTCAAAGCAGGAACCAGGCTCATGGTAAAGGTAGCCAAGAAGACATTTGGGTTTAGCATAAATAGGGTTCTTCCTTATGCATCTTGTACAATTCTACATTTATGGTTATAGTACTTAGCTATGGTGCATACTAGTTTGGAGCATGGGTAAAAATATAACAGGGAATGAAAGGCAAAAGTGCTACGGCTTGATGGGGTAATACCTTTTGAAAGCATATCTTCAACATCCAATTTGAGCCACTTGGCACCTTTCCATGTAACCACTATATATGTAATCCTTGCATCCCTTACCTAAAATTTGAAATCCTTTTCATATTTGACCTAGGCTAAAGTCCCGATGACTAAGGATGGCGTTGCCATTATGATATGTCTATTCTCCTAAGTCACTAAACCTCCTTTGAAATCATTGGTATGAGAGAATTCCTTTGCAATAAATATCATTCTTGTGAGAAAATTTCAATAAAGTGAAGGACTACTAGGGTTTTCTCCACTAAATACAAATCTACAAAAATTATGGCAAAGTGTAATTATTGTAGTTAATAAACTGCTTACTCGATGAGTTAATCAGGATGACACTTCGGTTACACTTCGGCTACTCGAAGAATCATAGCTAACTTTGCATTTATGGTTAACATGCTTCTCACTATCCCTTTTAAATTTAAAAGGAGTTTTCCCTCTCATTGTGTGATTGTGATCCTTTTTATTTAAAAGCACCTTGACCCTATTGATCGTAGCATGGCAATGCGTCATGTCACATCAATTTTTGTCTTTCAAAGTTTCTACTTCTTGCTATCATGAAATTATCGTATATCACAATATTGCATGACTTATTTAATTCTCTATCTATACAAATCATGAGTTTGAGACATGTCATGACATAGCAACTTTTTTAGAAAATAAACATGATAGTACATATGATACATAAAATACAAAGGGTGGGAACCTTTTAGTGGAAATAGAGCTTCAAATGAAAACCATTAAATAGGTTGATTTCTTCCCTATTCATCCTATAGTTGAAAATTATTATGTTGTTTCTCAGTAATTATCTTGAATAGACCTTCCCAAAAGGAGTCAAACTTCTGGTGTTCTCCTGGTTTTAAATTGTTTTTATTCCATCTCAGGACCAGGTCTCCAACTTTGCATTTCTTGAAAGTGGCCTTCCCATCAAACCATCCTTTAGTTTCCCCTAGATGTTTTTTATACTGTACATAAGCTTACTCTCTTTCTTCCTCTAACTGCAAAAGTTGCATCAATCTATCTTCCACTGTATTACCTTCTATAGTATGAGTTTGATCAAGTAGATTCAAAGGAAGTATTTCTATATGTATGGGGAGAATAATATTTTTTACATAAACTAAAGCATAGGAAGATATGTTAATAGACTTCTTAATGGTGATTCTATCAACCCACAATGCTTGGTTTATCAGTAATGCCAACTCCTCTTGTTATCCTTCAGAGTTATTTTTAGAATCCTAAGCAAATTCTTATTGGTTGATTTTTCTAGAACATTTCCCTATGGATAGTAGTTGGAGGAGGTATTCAAATATATTTCATATTTTCTAGTAAACTCAATCATATTTTCTCTAATGAAGGATGGGCCATTGTCGCTAATGAATTCATCAGGTATGCCAAACATTGTAATCAGACTTTCAACAAATTCAATCACTACATCCTAGTCAGCCTTCGTTGTGGGTATTACTTTAACCCATTTGATAAAATAATTTGTAGCAGTCATATTATACTTGTGCCTTACTAATGATTTTGGTTCTATCACCCCTATGAAGTCCAATCCCCATTGTTGAAAAGGTTCTTCCACTTGGATGGGTTTGAGGGGTAAAGAAGCATTTTTTTCTCCCCACATGTCTTTGAAATTATTTGCATGCTCTTGCAATTTTAAAAGCATCAGAGAAGATGGTTGGTTAGTAACAACCTCAATTTAATATTTGCAATGCAATTTTTCTGCCTAAATAGTGTCCTCTTGATAAGCCTTCATGGAATTCTCTCAAGACCTTCTATTTTTGATCATCCTTGAGACATTTCAAAAGAGCCCTATCTAAATTTTTCTTGCATAAGCCTTTAGGTAACAAAACATATTTTAGGGCTTGCAACCTGTACCTCCTCCTTTGTGAGGCATTCAGGTTCATTGGACATTTTCCTGTTTGGAAATAGCTTATGAGTTCATAAACCCAGTTTGAGATTTTTGAGGATAATCCATTCTCCTGAATTGATTTTGGTGCTTGACATACTACATATTTTGTTTTAGCCCTTTTAGCCAGTTCTTAATATAAAGCCCTACCTCTTACCAACTTAGTTGGATGTATATCTACATCATATTCCTGGATCTCTAATATCCATCCTACTCTTTTTTCATTAAGCTCTCTCTGTATTTTAAAGTTCCTGACATCAAGATGCACCACATATACTGGATTCTTACTTTGGGATAAAAAATGTCTAAATTTCTTTAATGATTTCATGATTGCATATACTTGTTTCTCAATGAACTTATACCTTTCCTCATGATATTGCATAGTATGACTTAGGAAGACAATAAATCTCTCCTCATTGTCTCATCCCTTTTGAGTAAGAACTACAAAATAAATTTCCTATTCACTAACTACATACATAATAAAATATTTTGAGTAATCTAAATTAATGAGCATAGGTTCCTAAGAAATTATCTCTTTGATCTTCTAGAATGCTTCTTTTTTTAGGTCTTTCCACCTAAAATTTGTATTCTTCTTCAGTAATTTGGTCATAGGCTTCACTATTTGTGCAAAGTCTACAATGAACTCATGCACAAAGTTGATTTTTCCAATGAAAGAATACAATGATTTCTTATTCAATATAAAAGGAATATCTAAGAGGGATTTTACCCTATCCGAGTCAATGGCTAGCCCTACTCTTAGGAATAACATGTCCGAACAATGTTCCTTCCTGGACAGCAAATATAGATTTCTTTGGATTTAGATAAATACCAAACTCTCTACACTTTTCAAAGACCATCCTAAGATGCTCGATATGTTTCTCCTTTTTATGGAATAATACAATCATATCATCTAGATAAATGACTATCACTTTATTTACAAGTTCTTCAAAAGTGATGCCCATTACTCTTTGGAAATGTTGGAGCCAAATTTGACTCAACTTTGAAACCCCCAAATTTAAATTTTTGGTTTCAATCAAACTCGCTTATACTATTGGTCATTGCTTATAGTTGTTGTGGGTAATTCAATTTTTTATTAGTTGGTTTGATTAAGTCTAACCTTAGCCTTTTTAATAATGTGGGCTTCATGGTATTGATCAAAGTACCTCGAATGGTTAGGGAAAAAAATTTTAAATTAAATCCCCAAGTCAAAGTTTGACCTTCCTAAATATTTTCCTTGGGCCTAAACCAACAAATAAAGTCCCTAAATCATAAGTCGGTTAAAACATTCACCATGGTCTCAAAGTCCAAAAAACCTAAGGTTAAAATAAATATTAATTAATTAAAAGCCTAAGGGTATGCACCCCTCTAAGCTAACTGGTGAGCACCTTAGATTTAATCCAAGGGCCATGCACGATCCAGAGAAATTGGACAATAGCACTTTAATAAAATCAAACCGAAGATAAGTCAAAAGTCAAGCATAGTCAAGGGGTAAAAATGTTGCATCTTAAAACTCGATCGGACGGTAGCGCATCACCAGAGGAAATATGACGGATGCGCACTCATGATAAGATCCAAAAGATAAAATCAAAGAGTCAATAAGATTTAACCCAAAGTTTAAAAATTGAGCAGGTTGCCTTCAATCTAATGACAACACTTAAACACCTCTAAAATCAATGGTTGTGCACCCTCTAAGAAGTCAAAGTCTTAAGAAAAGTCATCATGGGTCAAGGTCAAATTAAAATCAGAGCAGGTCTGACAGATCGGATGATCGCGCCAAACAACGTATAGATCGACGATTGTGATTGCTTCAATCTAAACAAACTTTAAAGTCCATATTAAAAAGGATGCATCCCATTTGATTAATCATTGGGCTTGTTACCAAGATCGTACAGTCGCGCTCAAACGATTTCTAATCTAAAGGGTGGCACACTAATTGAAGATACATTAAAGAGGGTTAAGGATCGAGCAAAATTAATTAAAGTTAATCATAATTAGCAAGGGTTTAATACATCGGCTAATTTTCCCCCTTTTTGCCCTAATCATGATTAATATTATAAATGCTTAATTAAACTAACTTGCAGGTTGATTAGATCCAACGGCTGCACGTGTCTCCACTTAGATTCGATGACCGCACCAAAATCGTAGGATGGAAGGTAAAAGGCATGGGTAAGGACAAAATTAATTGACATTAATAATTTTTAGTAAGGTTTTAATACATTGACTAATCTTCCCCCTTTTTGCCTTAATCATGATTAATAAAAAAGCAAAAGAATATACCATCATTATCTAGCATGCATCTTGTTAGTGATCAAATGGCAGTGTACAAACTACATCGAGAATCAAACGAATGCGAAGGCCTGTAACTAGAGACAAATATCCAAAGGCTAAATAAAGACCTTTTTATAACACAGGAATCGAACGACGGTGTTCATTGACCACCCAAATCCAACGGTGTGCATACGAGAAGATAACCAAAGGTTAATCTAAGCATTATTATTTCAAAAGGCTGATTAATTAAACCAAGGTATGTATAAATGTTTCCCATTTATTAAAACATGTACATATATACAATCCAATGGTCGTGCCTCACCACAGTATGATCTAACGATGATCGCAAAGGAAAATGCATGTATCATACAATTGCCCTCAATTAATACGAGTCATAAAGGTTTGAAAATAATGAAGATTAACATTGGATAATCATGATTAATTGAAGACCATAAAACATGTTATGTCAAGTTTTTATATGCAGCTAGGTACAGTAACTATCATATAGGTTTCAGAACAACAACGGATGCGCTACACCCCAGATCAATCCAATGGTAGTGCACGATTCAAAGGTTGAAAAGTGCCAGAAACTGCCATGATGAAACCTATGAAGATCGCAAACCAAAAAAATTGGTAAAACCACCCTTAAGAAAGATTCAAAGGATTAAGCCTCCAAAGAAAAGTGATTACTTCACAGAAAAGCCTACAACATTATCAAGGTAGGAATCAAAGAAGTGACTCATTCACAACAAGGTACACTAAAAGACATTATAAAAATTAATAATCAAGATGGATTCAAAATAGTACACATAGAAGCTATGAATCTAGAAGAATACTAATGGGAGGAAAGATTTGAAGAAATAAAAAAAAAATCCTATGTACAGTACCTTGTTAAGAACAAAGTAAACCAAATAAAATACAAATCCTGATGCTCAAGCATGCCACCAGATCGTGTATATCTCACAGGAATAACGACATACCATAAGATAAGACTACAAAGCATAGTCACTGGCTTATAAATAAGAGATAGTAGGGCAGAGCTAAGAGCACCAGCAAAAGGAAATAATGGAGCATAAAGGATTCCAAAATTATCATTTTTAATTCTACAAAAACTTAAGACGAAGGAGGTGTGTGAAGAAAAAAGCATGGTTTCAAGTTACAAAAAGTCATGTAATCCATGCTTCGATGGAATATAGTTACCAGGGGAGCACTTCTATGGAGTATAGTTATGAAAGAAAATTATAGATGCTTCCAGATCTTGTTGTCCATTTCTACCTTCTTCCTACTTATCACTATCCTCCTCCTCTTGGGCATTCCTTTTTTACCATCCTAACATTTTTCCTAGTATGTCACCCTCACCCACTACCACTTCTTACCATTTACCCTGATCATTCCATCCATTAGAGACCCTAACCATCCTTACTTCTTCACTCTATCTCATGATCATTACAACTCCATCTGTTTACCATTGACATGCCACCCCTTGTCTTCACCATCACGTTGGGTCCCTCTCCAATCCTTATCTAGAATTCATGATGACAACCTGGTCGGTCCCTAACAGCTAAGCATAATGGCCAGGACAAGTAGAACAAAAATGAAAAATATAATGTTGAATCCTTAGTTTCTAGGGCCAACCAAAGAGAGTAAAAATGCCAAATTAAAATAACGAAGAGCTCCCTTCAGTCCAAAGAAGAACCTTAACAGTCAGTTCAAAGCCACGCCAGTTGGATAGCACGCAAAATGGATTCAATCAGATGCTACCAAGTGTACAGCCAAAATTCAACCAAAAATAATAGAATTAAGAACCAGCAGCTATAAAGGGAAGCAGGTAGGTCTGGATTCTGCATCAAGCAATAAGAGAATAGCATTTTTGCTAAGAGGTATATTTGAGTTCCCTATTAGTTGTGTTGTTGTATTTTATTTGTGTCTATTTTCTTTTATTCATTCTTTCTTCCTCCCCTTGCTGTGTAGGATTGTATGATAGGAAAGCGTTCAAGAAGCTGAGAATATTTCCAGTCTTATTGAGCCTAGGATTCAGAAATAATTTTGTTGCTAGATTGCAACAAGGAGAGTTGGAGAGACCTGTTACATTATTTGAACAGAGTCCTCTTCATTGTATTGATGTATTTTTTTAAGAAAAACAGAGTTAAAAGTCATCTCGCCCACTCTGCATGTAATATTTTATGAAATCAATACAATTTTGGGTTTTATTCCTATCATTTCTTTATCTCAGTATTATGTGTATCTTTATAATGTGTTACATTATTTAAACGCATTATATACGTTTTTTTCATTGGTTAACTCTTGATTTTAATATGATATTCGAATGAGATTAAGAACACCAATTTTATTCTCCCCTTCTCTCTGTTTCATATTAAAATTGTTGTTAAATTGCTATAATAGCCCAATGAATCTAGGCACCAGTCTACATAAGGCATAACAGTTGGTTATTTTCATGCTTGGTCATTTTAATAAAAATACTTATAGTTTAATATAAATCTGGAGCGTACAAATTAGAAGCTTAATTAAAGAATTATCATTGGGGTTTCCTTACCCGTTCTATCATCTTCTTTAGCAATATTCGAGTTTAGCAGAACATGAGATAGGTCGACCAGAGCCTGTAATAGCTCATTGGTTTCAAACGGATTCTTGTAGCATGACAATTGATTTCCTACGGATGCAAGAATCGGTTCCAATAGTTTTTTGGCACCGTTTTCGGGGAGGACTTCTTAGAAATATTCAATTATCTTCTTAAAAGTTTTCTTTAATGATTATTTTTACTCAATGGACGACCAGTTAAAGTAAAGAACCAACGTTTTAATTTTTAGTTAGTTAGAAGTTCTTTATTTTTCATTATGTCCATTGTTTACACCTTGAAGTAAGTTCTTTATGTTCTTGATGTTTTTGAAAATTTCTTATTTCTTGATTTTCTTGAAACTTTGATTTCTTAATTTTCTTGATTTTCCCCAAGAACTGACTTCTATGAGGATAAGACATAATATCAAGCATTCTTGATAAGAGTATACGTTGTTCTTTCTACACCCTAGTGCTGGAAACTCTACTAGATGAACCTAGAAGAAAAATATAAAAAGGAGAGAACATAACGTGTTGGGGAACACCGGGAGAAGTGGTAAGGAGTTGTTTCCAGAACTCGAGAATCCAGAGGTATTTATACATACCCAAAAAATCCACTTTTTAAGAATACCATTTATAATAGTAGATTAAATTCTAGTGGTAAAATGTGCGAGAAGAAAATCCAGAATATTATTACTGTTGATATTACTGTAGATGAATGTTTAAAATCAGTAGTAGAAGATATATGTGATTATCCTCATTTAAAGGTAGAATTCATCAATCTATGTTCAAACTGCCTAGACCCATACCACTGTAGGTACTACATCTGTGAAATTAAATACAATAGTACCTTTGGCTTAGGGTAATGTTCATTTGTGGAGAACTAACAGATATAGACCTTTTGTATTACCAGTAAATTTACCCAGTAAAGCTCACAAATACTTTCTTAAGTTTTTAGGAAACAGTGCAGTAACTAGAGATGATCATATCAAAAGTTTCTTATACGCAATGGATAGTCTGGAAGTTGAACATGAAGATGTAGTATTAAGACTGTTTCTGTAGACTTTAGAAAAATATGCTAGAGAATGATTTAATTCCGTTCCTAATAATGATATCCCAAACTTCACCAAAATGGAAGAGGTGTTCCTAAAGAAGTATGGTGAAAGGAAAAATGAACAATCATTATTAACCGAGCTAGCCACTATGAAGGAGAAATAAAATGAGGCTGCTAGTGATTTTAACAGAAGATTTTCAAAAACAAGAAACAAAATCCCTACCAACCTCAGGCCTAATGATATTCAGTCTATTTGTTTTTATAAGAATGCTTTTCAAGGAGAGTTTAACTATAAATTAAGGCAAGAACAAGCCACTACCATTGATAGCTATATGGAAAAAGCAATGGATATAGAAAGAAATATGCTTGATAGTGGTAAGATGAAGCCTTATTCTTTAGAGGTTAACATACCTAAGAGAAAACCTAAGAGAGTGGCTTTTGATATACAAAGAATAACTGAAATTGATCTTGTGGAGAAGTTGACCAGTCAAATGATAGAAATGTTCAACAACATGAGTAACATGTTAGCAAGAATTGAAAGAAATAGAAATAATGGTGAATATTCATTCACAAACAGAGTGACCACATGTTGACAACTGTCCCCCCTCTAAGAAAATTACAACAATAATTGGGGAAACAACAATGGTTTTGAAGAAGGAAATAGGAATAAGGGTAACGAGAATAACAACTAGAAAAATAGAGATTCTGATAGGGATCAGAACAATGTCCCTAACCCAATACCATCTGCCAATGTAGCTGAAGGTTTTCCCTATTTTTTCTCTACTTGTGATGCACCCCATAACCCTAATGCATGTGGAATACACCTGAGTGATCAATGTAATGTAGATATGCATGCAGAATCAGAAGAGGATATAAGAATCAATGCATGTTGGTCCGTTGAAGATGAATCCAGAGAAAGGTTGTTTGAAGAAGACATGGATAAATATACTTCAAATCATCATCCTCAGATCTTAATGACTGAAGGAATTAAAATCTTACATAAATCACATGAGTCAAGATATGATAAGATGAAGCAAGGGAAATTTATTCCCACTACTCAAGAGGTTGAAGAATTAGAGGCAACCCATGTTTTAAATTTAAGGAATAGAAAAGTCCTTGAAAGAACAGAGAAATTATCTACAAATGAAACAAGAAGATAAACTTTCACCAATAAAAATATCAGTAAAGAGAAAACTGATAGGAACCATAACAAAATTACTCCTAAGGTAATAGAATAAATAGAAGAATTTCCCAAAGAAGAAAGTAATAAACCATTGGATATAAAGAAGATAGAATTTTATGTTGGGTCAAAACTTAGTAAGCAAAAAGTTAATATCACATTTGGTGAACTTATGAAAGTTCAAACATACAGAGAACAAGTATGTAGAGCAAAAAGAAGACTCTACTTGTCATGCTGCTAGACAAAATCAACATGATACAAGATCACCATCTTCTGTCAGACCCTTCTACATGTCATTAAGATATAATTTAGATGAAAGGGAAATATATGTGACTCATAATTACATGCTTGACAGTGGAGCTTCACATAATATCATGCCTAAGTTAATAGCTGACCAAATGGGATTAATCTGTACTAGAGATTCTGCCCTTGTTTCTATAATGGACAACAGACAAATTCCCTATGTAGGGGTGATAACTGGATTATTAGTTTTCCTAGACCAACACCCCAAAAAGGGTATTTTCATGGATGTAGCAATAGTTGATGTTGACCCATTCTTCTCACTATTACTTAGTAGGCATTGGGCAGAACAACTAAGGGGATCAATACAACTAGACTGGTCTTATGCTACCATCCCCATATTAGATAAGGAGAATATAATTTTAAGAAGGGAACCATTCAATAAACACTCCGTAGAGTTAATTCAAACATATGAAACTATGATTAACTTAGTTAACTCTATGGAAGAAAAAGGGATGGGATTCTATTCAATATGGCACAATCCATTCCTGATGGAAGTACCAGATGCAAAGAACATGGATCCAAAGGATATGAGAATAACTGGTGCTGAATCAAATCAAGTATTAACCCAAGAAATGTGGACCATGTCATTTTATGGGACTAAATCCCAATCTGGAGCAGGTGCGGTGTAAATTTGATTGATATTAAAGGAAATTACCTTGGTATACCTTAAAAATTGTAATTTCCTTGCACAAACAATGTAGCTGAGTACAAAGCTTTACTATTACAGGATAAGAAAAGCAAAAGAGTTAGGTATAAACTACTTTTCTATAATAGGGGATGCATAACTTATTATACTACAAATAAAAGGCAAATATCAGACCAAGCATCCTAGACTTAAGCAATATAGAAATGCAGTACTAGAAGAAATTGATAAATTTTTGGCTTTCAATATTTCTTATATTCCTCGAGAACAAAATTATGTTGTAGATCTATTAGCTATGAACTCAGGTCTAGATCACCCAGAGATAACTACAGAATATATGGATATATTTCCAACGATATCAGTCTATAAACCTTTTGTGCTAGATAACATAGTCTATCTTCGGGTCTTTCAAGATGATATAGATATTAAGGATTTTATGACTTTGCAAAATCAGTATGCAGATGTCATATGTGATGAAAAAGATGAAGAAAAGCTAAAATATCAAATAGGAGAACTAGTAGAAGTAATCCAGTTGAAAACTAATAGAATACCCAAAGGATTGGTGTCTCTTGAAAGCCTATTTGATGATTTTGACAAAGCCTATAAACCTATACATAGAGAAGTGATATCTAAGGATATTAATATTAGCTCTATGAAAGAACCCAAAATAGTGAAAGTAGACATGGCACTACCTGCTAAAGAAAAAGCTGGATATATCAATTTCCTAAAAAAGAACATTTTTCTTGGACCTATGAAGATCTCAAAACTTTCAAAATGGATGTGATGACACATATAATACCCTTGAAAAAAGATGCCAAGCCTTTTAGACAAAAACAGAGAAAGTACAATCCAACTTTGCACCGAGTAATGCAAAAAGAGGTTCAAAAATTGTTGGACTCCAAGATAATAAGAAAAGTCAGATTTTCCTCCTGGATATCCAACTTATTACCAGTTAAGAAAAAGAATGGGGATATTAGACTATGCGTGGATTTTAGAAATTTAAACAAGAGCTCACTGAAAGATAATTACCCATTGCCTAACATGGAACAACTGCTGCAAGCAGTAGTAGGTTCAACTAGATTGTCTATGTTAAATGGATTTTTAGGGTATAATCAAATTATGATAAATCTAGAAGATAGACACAAGGTAGCATTCACCACACCCTCAGGCACATTTGAATATTTAAGAATACCTTTTGGATTGACAAATGCAAGTGCTACTTTCCAAAGAGCAATGGACTTTGCTTTCAAAGGACTAATGTTTAAAATTGTAGTAGTGTACTTAGATGATATCACAGTTTTTTCTAAAAATCCAGAAGATCATCTAGAACATTTGACTGCAGTTTTTGCTTGGTGTAAGGAATTTGGAATTTCTCTAAATCCAAAAAAATGCATATTTGGAACTACACAAGGAAAATTGCTAGGTCATATTATTTCAGAAAAGGGAATAAGCATTGATCCAGAAAGGATAGAAGCCATTTCTAAAATTCCCCCACCCAAGAATCTAAAAGGGGTAAGGTCATTCTTTGGAAAAATAATTTTTATCAGAAGATTTGTCCCAAATTTTGTAGAAATAACCAAACCCATAAATGATATGGTGAAAAAAACTAGAGAAATAAAATGGACATTGGAAAATATGGAAGCATTTAACGAAATCAAAGAAGCCATATCAACCACACCAGCCCTAAGTTGCCTTGATTATACAAAGGATTTTAATATCTACTCCTATGCATCTAAACATTCTATTGCAGCAGTTATTTCACAAAAATATGAAGAAAATAATGAAAGGCCAATAGCCTTTATGAGCTCAAGTCTAAAAGGAGCAAATCTTAAATACACCCTACTGAAAAAACATGCCTATACAGTCATCCAATATTTGGAACACTTTAAAGGTATATTTGGCTCAAACAAAGTTTACTGTTGTATTCTCTTTATAGCAATAAAAGATATCTTTTCTCAATCAGAGCCATTGGGAAGACCAGCAAGATGGATCATAAAAATTTAACAATATGATGTTGAATTCAAAATAGTTAAAACAATCAAAGGGCAGGGTTTAGCTAAATTATTGGCTAACAAAGAAGAAACAGGATCTGAAAATATTCTTACCATAGATCAGACATATGATGATAGAATAATAAAAAATGAAGAATGCAAACGGTATGAAGAAATTTTGTCCTATCTACAAACTCTATCATTCTCCAAAAACATGTCAATAAAAAAAATGAGGTTAGTCAAACTTCAAGCTCAAAAGTATTATATGCTAGTCTGCTTATATGAAAGAGAAGTCCCAAAAATAATTAATGAATTTCATAATGGTTTTTGTGGGGGACATTTTGCTCCAAGAGCTACAACCAATAAAATCATGAGAGTAGGATATTATTGGCCATCCTTTTTAAGGATGTATATAAATATGTAAGGAATTGTCATAACTGCCAAGTTTTTATAGGGAAAAAGCATCTACCGGCCATGCCCCTCAGGCCAGTAATCATTGAAGCACCTTTTGCTCAATGGGGTATTGACCTGATTGGAGAGATCAAGCCTAATTCATCTGGCCAACATAAGTGGATCATAACTGCAACAGATTACTTCACCAAGTGGGTGGAAGTTGCTCCTTTGAGAACATCTACATCGACAGTAGTCATCAGATTCATAGAAGAAAATATCTTGACTAGGTGATGGGGACACGAAAATCGCTCACCCAAACTCTCAAAAATTCTCATTCATTAAACTTGGAAAAATTTACAAAAATGGCAGACTCTGCCATTCAAACTCCTTTATTCAGAAAGGTAGTTTATTTATTTTATTTTACATTACAACATTTCCAATTCTAGAAGAAAAATAGTCCATGCAGGTCCATAATGGCCCTCTTGCCTTCACGTCTGCAACCTGTCTCCGTAGTTTTTCAACTGCAACTCTGTCTCCGCTATTTTCCAACCTTGGAAGAAAACAGACTCAAACAGGTCCAGAATGGCCCTCTGGCCTTCACGTCTACAACTCTGTCTCAGCCATTTCCAACCACTTGTGCATGCATTCGATTCCCCTTTTAAAATCTCTGGTGTGACTCTCCGCCTCCCTTTTCTGACCCTTCATTTCATTTCCCGTGCCTCTTCGTTGTCTTGGCTTTTGAAACGTCTTTCTTTCCGACTCTTGATCTTCGTCGGCTTTCGCTGCACCTTGGTGCCACATGCTTGTCCAGTGCTGCCATTGTAGACTCTGTCCACCTGTCAACCAATGATGGCGCTCGGTATACCCACCGCTCGACAGTTTCCTCTATAACGACCCTTGTAACTTCTGTCGTTTCTTTTCTTTTGTTTGGTCGCGAAAATGTGACATGTCGTGATATCACGACATTTTTGCTTCTCTACCTTCCTGCCCCTTTTCGAGTCACGAAAATGTGACATGTCGCGATATTGCAACATTTTTACTTTTCGGCCTTCCTGCCCTTTGCAAGTCGCGAAAATGCGACATGTCACGATATCGTGACACTTTTTCTCTCCTATGCCTCCTCTCGCATTTTGGTCGCAAAAATGCGACATGTTGCGATATTGCGACACTTTTCTCTCCTGCAACTTCCCTTGCCGTTTGGTCGCGAAAATGCGACATGTCGCAATATCGCAACACTTTTCTCTCCTGCACTTTTTCTTGTCCTTTGGTCACGAAAATGCGACATGTCGCGATATCGCGACATCTTTCCTCCTTTGCGCCTTCTCTCGTCCTTTGGTCACGATAATGCGACATGTCACGATATCGTGACATCTTTCCTCCTTTGCGCCTTCTCTCGTCCTTTGGTCGCGATAATGCGACATGTCGCGATAATGCGACATGTCACGATATCGCGACATCTTTCCTCCTTTACGCCTTCTCTCGTCCTTTGGTTACAATAATGCGACATGTCGTGATATCGCGACATTTTTCTCTCTTGAGCCTTCTCTTGGCTTTTGGTCACGAAAATGTGACATGTCATGATATCACGACACTTTTCTCTCTTGAGCCTTCTCTCGACTTTTGGTCGCGATAATGCGACATGTCGCGATATCACGACATCTTTCTTTGCTGCCTCCTCCTCCCCTCTCGGGTCGCGAAATCGTGACAGTTTCCTTCCTTGCTTTCTTTCTGCTCCTTCGGTCGTGATTTCACGAAATCATGACATTTTCTTCTCTGGCCTTTTCGGTCTTCTTTCAGTCGTGATTTCGCGACATGTCGCGAAATCATGACATTTTTGCTCCATGCCTTTCTTGTCTTCTTTCGATCGCGATTTCATGACATGTCGTGAAATCGCGACATTTTTACTCCGCGCCTTCTCTCTCCTTCCTGAATCGTGAAAATACGACATACATTTTTGCTCCGCGCTTTCTCTCTCCTTCCTGAGTCACGAAAATGCGACATGTCATGATATCTTGACATTTTTCTCTCTTGCTCTTCTTCATCTCTTTTAGTCGCAATAATGCGACATGTCGCGATATCGAGACATTTTTCTCTCTTGTGCCTTCTCTCGTTTTTTGGTCATGAAAATGCGACATGTCGCGATATCGTGACACTTTTCTCTGTCACGATATCGCGACACTTTTCTCTGTCGCGATATCGTGACATCAAGGCAAACACTTAGAAATTTTTCTGTTGAGGTAAGACTACTCTACAGCCACCAGATGCTCCTGCATTAGACAACTGGGGTGAAGTGACCTTCACTTTTGTACTGTTCTGTCCCCTTCTTTTCCAACATCTCAGTACTTGAAAAATATTTAGCCTCAGCACTGCTCTTCTCTCCTTTATCCATCGTTCTCAACTCAGAAGCATTCCTTGGACTACTTCTCTTCATAACTCCTCTTGCAGGGCTTGCACTTGCCTCTACAAAGCTCTGAAATCTTTCTTCAGGTACCACATTTCTCCCACCACCACGATTTCTTCGTGGAGGTATTCTTCCTCACTCTCTCTCATAAACTTTTAACCACATATTCTGGTGTAAACTGCCTCACGTCTTGTGATCTGTTTACACACTCAAGAACCCTACGCTCTTCCATAGATCCTGGTGCAAACTGATTCACTTTTGGTTATCTGCTCACACACTCAAGCACTCCTGCTCTTCCACAGATCCTAGTGCAAACTACCTCACTATCGGCGATCTATTCACACACTCAAGAACTTTCGCTCTTCCACAGATCCTAGTGCAAACTGCCTCACATTCGGCGATCTGTTTACACACTTAGGAACTTCCCGCTCTGATACCACTTGATGGGGACACGAAAATCGCTCACCCAAACTCTCAAAAATTCTCATTCATTAAACTCAAAAAAATTTACAAACATGGCAGACTCTGCCATTCAAACTCCTTTATTCAGAAAGGTAGTTTATTTCTTTTATTTTACATTACAACATTTCCAATTCTGGAAGAAAAACAGTCCATGCAGGTCCAGAATGGCCCTCTTGCCTTCACGTCTACAGCCTGTCTCCATAGTTTTTCAATTGCAACTCTATCTCCGTTATTTTTTGACCTTGGAAGAAAACAGCTCAAACAGGTCCAGAATGGCCCTCTGGCCTTCACGTCTGCAACTCTGTCTCAGCCATTTCCAACCCCTTGTGCATGCCTTCACTTCCCCTTTTAAAATCTCTGGCGTGACTCTCCGCCTCCCTTTTCTGACCCTTCATTTCATTTCCCGTACCTCTTCGTTGTCTTGGCTTTTGAAACGTCTTTCTTTTCGACTCTTGATCTTCATCGACTTTCACTGCACCTTGGTGCCACGTGCTTGTCTAGTGCTGCCACTATAGACTCTGTTTGCTTATTAACCAATGATGGCGTTCAATATACCCATCGCTCGACAGTTTCCTCTATAATGGCCCCTGTAACTGCCTGCCGTTTCTTTTCTTTTGTTTGGTTGTAAAAATGTGATATGTCGCGATATCGCGACATTTTTGCTTCTTTGCCTTCTTGCCCCTTTTCGAGTCACGAAAATGTGACATGTCACGATATCGCGACATTTTTACTTTTCGGCCTTCCTGCCCTTTGCGAGTCACTAAAATGTGACATGTCATGATATCACGACACTTTTTCTCTCTTACGCCTCCTATCACCTTTGCGAGTCGCAAAAATGTGACATGTCGCGATATCGCGACACTTTTCTCTCCTACGCCTTCCCTCGCCTTTTGGTCGCGAAAATGCGACATGTCACGATATCGTGACACTTTTCTCTCCTGTGCTTTCTCTCGTCCTTTGGTCGCGAAAATGCGACATGTCGCGATATCGTGAAATCTTTCCTCCTTTGCGCCTTCTCTCGTCCTTTGGTCGCGATAATGCAAGATGTCACGATATCGCGACATCTTTCCTCCTTTGTGCCTTCTCTCATCCTTTGGTGTGATAATGCAACATGTCACGATATCGTGACATCTTTCCTCCTTTGCGCCTTCTCTCGTCCTTTGGTCGTGATAATGCGACATGTCGCGATATCGCGACATTTTTCTCTCTTGAGCCTTCTCTCGGCTTTTGGTCACGAAAATGCGACATGTCGCGATATCGCGACACTTTTCTCTCTTGAGCATTCTCTCGGATTTTGGTCGCGATAATGTGACATGTCGCGATATTGCTACATCTTTCTTTGCTGCCTCCTCCTCGCCTCTCGGGTCACAAAATCACGACAGTTTCCTTCCTTGCTTTCTTTCTGTTCCTTCGGTCGCGATTTCACGACATGTTGCGAAATCGTGACATTTTCTTCTCTGGCATTTCTGGTCTTCTTTCGGTCGTGATTTCACGACATGTCGTGAAATCACGACATTTTTGCTCCGCGCTTTTCCTGTCTTCTTTCGGTCGCGATTTCGCGACATGTCACGAAATCGTGACATTTTTTCTTCGTGCCTTCTCTCTACTTCCTGAGTCACGAAAATGTGACATGTCGCGATATCGCGGCATTTTTGCTTCATGCTCTCTCTCTCCTTCCTGAGTCGTGAAAATGCGACATGTCGCGATATCGCGACATTTTTCTCTCTTGCTCTTCTTCATCTCTTTTAGTTGCGATAATGCGACATGTCACGATATCGCAACATTTTTCTCTCTTGTGCCTTCTCTCGTTTTCTGGTCATGAAAATACGACATGTCGCGATATCGTGGAACTTTTCTCTATCGCGATATCATGACATCAAGGCAAACACTTAGAAATTTTTCTATTGAGGTAAGATTGCTCTGTTGCCACCGGATGCTCCTGCATCACTAGGTATGGAGTTCCTAAAAAGCTTGTAACTAATAATGCTCAATATTTTGTGTCACATGAAATGGTAAAATTTTGTGCTAAATATGGAATTGAATTATCTCATTCTGCTAATTATTATCCCCAAGGAAATGGTCTAATTGAGTCACCAAATAAAAATGTAATAACAAGAATAAAAAGGTCATTAGGTAAAAACAAAAGGGGACAAGAAAGTGAAATTAAATTTGCTTTATGGGCTGATAGGTTGTCTATTAAAATAAATACAGGAACAACCCCCTATGAGATGGTTTATGGAGAAAAAGCCCTAATGCCCCCAAAAATGGAAAAATGGCACTTTTCCTTTTATTGCAAGATCATGAAAACCCTGATCCCATTCAGAGAAGGCTTGATCAAATTGTCTTGTTAGAAGAACAAAGAAGCTCTCCCTCAATAGAATGATGGAACAAACCCAGAAAACTGTAAATTTGTTTAATAAGAAAGCCAAGGGTACTCATTTTTCTCAAGAAGATATAGTCATCTATTGGGATCCTAAAAATGATAAGCATGGTGAAAAGGGTAAGTTTGAACCTAAATGGATTGGCCCATACCAAATTGCCTATGTTATCAGTCAGAATACTTACAAGCTATAGAATTTGTAGGGAGAAATAATGGCGATCCCTATTAATGGCCAACACCTCAAAATGTACAATCCTCGTTGAAGGTGTACTTTACAAAAAAATAAAAATAGAAAAACAAAAATCCAAAAACAGAGTGGTCTATTTTTTTTATTAGTTAAAGCTTCCCTTTTGTTCTTGAAAAATTTTGAGTTTACTGTATACATGATATCTTAGTTTGATGAGTATATCTAACCATTGATTCCACCAAAAACAATAAAAAGAAAAAGGGAATTTATTTTAGATATTTATGAACTTTACAATTCTATCAAAAATGAGTGTTTATGCAATAGTTGTTTGATATGAGATAAAATAGACAAAAAACAAAGGTGATTGAAACATCATGTCAAGCCTCACATTACAAATGATACTTAAAGTGACTTCAAAGATCCACATAAATGAGTTATCTTTGAGAGGGTAGTTAAGCCAAAAAAATATTACACTCATATTTTATAGCCAGAAACTAATCCTCAACTCAGACATACTTATTGCACAATTTGCTTATACATCCAAACACTTCTCTCACGAGAAAGAAAAATAAAGTAAAATTGAGTCACTGCCTTAGATATCTTGGAAAACCTCTATCGGGGCTATAAACGCCTAACTGGTAGTAGGGTAAAACCAAGATAGAATTAGAAGCAACTCCACCGAGGCTATAGACGCTTGATTGGCAATGGAGCCCTGCAGAATGGTGAAAATTTTTAAAGAGTGAAATCACATATTAGGCTTGGATATTTTGCTCAAATATGATAAAGTTCTGGAAGTTTTAGAAATCCAAAAATGAATGCACAAACACACACATGGACAAAAATATGATGAGACAAATGGCTGTGACAAAATATGTGTAATCATATCTTATGACTTAGCTAAAACAAGCATTACAATATTTCAAAATAAAACTCATTGATTTCTAAAATTTTCTAAATCTTTGTTTCAAAATTGAATGAAAAGTGATCTACAGTTTTCCATACTCTACTTGCTTTGATATCATGTTTTCAGTATATATATATATATATATAATGAATGATGAAGAAAAGAAAGAAAAAGAGGAAGGAAGTTTTTCTGTTATACATTTCAAGTTTTGCTTAGCAGTCAAAATTTTGTTATTTTTTGTTAATTTTTTTCAAAATAAAACTAGGAGATTCTGTGGTTCTCAATTGCTTCATGTTTTCAACACTTTGTCCCAATTAGAGCCTATGTTGGAGCCAAATTTGACTCAACTTTGAAACCCCCAAATTTAAATTTTTGGTTTCAATCAAACTGCTTATACTATTGGTCATTGCTATAGTTGTACGTAATTCAATTTTTCATTAGTTGGTTTGATTAAGTCTAACCTTAGCTTTTTTAATAATGTGGGCTTCATGGTATTGATCAAAGTACCTCGAATGGTTAGGGATAAAAATTTCAAATTAAATCCCCAAGTCAAAGTTCAACCTTCCTAAATATTTTCCTTGGGCCTAAACCGACAAATAAAGTCCCTAAATCATAAGTCGGTTAAAACATTCACCATGGTCTCAAAGTCTGAAAAACCTAAGGTTAAAATAAATATTAATTGATTAAAAGCCTAAGGGTATGCACCCCGCTAAGCTAACTGGTGAGCACCTCGATTTAATCCAAGGGTCGGGCATGATCCAGAGAAATCGGATGATAGCGCTTTAATAAAATCAAACCGAAGATAAGTCAAAAGTCAAGCATAGTCAAGGGGTAAAAAGGTTGCATCTTAAAACTCGATCGGACGGTAGTGCATCGCTAGAGGAAATCTAATGGATGCGCACTCATGATAAGATCCGAAAGATAAAATCAAAGAGTCAATAAGATTTAACCCAAAGTTTAAAAATCGAGCAGGTTGCCTTCAATCTAACGATAGTGCTTAAACACCTCTAAAATCAATGGTTGCACGCTCTCTAAGAAGTCAAAGTCTTAAGAAAAGTCATCATGGGTCAAGGTCAAATTAAAATCAGAGCAGGTCTGACAGATCGAACGATCGCGCTAAACAACGTATAGATCGACGATTGCGATTGCTTCAATCTAAATGAACTTTAAAGTCCATATTAAAAAGGATGCGCCCCATTTGATTAATCATCGGGCTTGTTACCAAGATCGGACGATCGCGCTCAAACGATTTTTAATCTAACGGTGGCGCACTAATTGAAGATGCATTAAAGAGGGTTAAGTATCAAGAGAAATTAATTAAAGTTAATCATGATTAGCAAGGGTTTAATACATCGGCTAATTTTCCCCCTTTTTACCCTAATCATGATTAATATTATAAATGCTTGATTGAACTAATTTGCAGGTTGATTAGATCCAACGGTTGTGCGTGTCTCCACTCATATTCGATGGTCGTGCCAAAATCACAGGATGGAAGGTAAAAGGCATGGGTAAGGATGAAATTAATTGAAATTAATCATGTTTAGTAAGGGTTTAATACATTGACTAATATTCCCCCTTTTCGCCTGAATAATGATTAATAGAAAAGCAAAAGTCTATAACATCATTATCTAGCATGCATCTTGTCAATGATCAAATGGCATTGCATAAACTAAATCAAGAATCAATGAATGCAAAGGCCTATAATTGGCGACAAAGATCCAAAGGCTAAACAAAGACCTTTTTATAACACACGAATCGAACGACGGTGGTCATTGGACCACCTAGATCCAATGGTGCACATACGGGAAGATAACCGAAGGTTAATCTAAGCATTATTATTTCAAAAGGTTGATTAATTAAACCAAGGTACATATAAATGTTTCCCATTTATTAAAAACCATGTGCATATATACAATCCAACGGTCGTGCCTCACCACAAGTATGATCTAACGGTGATTGCAAAGGAAAATGTACGTATCATACGATTGCCCTCAATTAATACGAGTCGTAAAGGTTTGAAAATAATGAAGATTAACATTGGATAATCATAATTAATTGAAGACTATAAAACATGTTATTTCAAGTGTTTATATGCATCTAGGTACAACAACTATCATACAGGTTTTGAAACAACAACAGATGCGCTACACCTCAGATCAATCCAATGGTAGCGCATGATTCAAAGGTTTAAAAGTACTAGAAACTGCCATGATGGAACCTATGAAGATCGTGAACCAGAAAAATCAATAAAACCACCCATAAGAAAGATTCAAAGGATCAAGCCTCCAAAGAAAAGTGATTACTTCACAGAAAAGCCTACAACATTATCAAGGTAGGAATCAAAGAAGTGACTCATTCACAACAAGGTACACTGAAAGACATTATGAAAATCAATAGCCAAGACAGAGTCAAAATAGTACGCACAAAAGCTATGAATCTAGAAGAATACTCATGGGAGGAAAGATTCAAAGAAATAAAAAAAATATCGTGTACAGTACCTTGTTAAGAACAAAGTAAACCAAATAAAAGACAAATCTTGATGCTCAAGCATGCCACCAGATCATGTATATCTCATAGGAATAATGGCGTACCACAAGATAAGACTACAAAGCATAGTCACTAGCTTATAAATAAGAGACAGTAGGGAAGAGCTGAGAGCATCAACAAAAGGAAACAATGGAGCACAAAGGATTCCAAAATTATCATTTTTAGTTCTGCAAACACTTAAGACGAAGGAAGCGCGTGAAGAAAAAAATATGGTTTCAAGTTACAGAAAGTCATGTAATTCGTGCTTCGAGAGAATATAGTTACCAGGAGAGCACTTCGATGGAGTATAGTTATGGAAGCAAATTATAGATGCTTCCAGATCTTATTGTCCATTCCCACCTTCTTCCTACTTATCATTGCCCTCCTCCTCTTGGGCATTCCTTCTTTACAATCCTAACATTTTTCCTAGTATGTCGCCCTCGCCCACTATCACTTCTTACCATTTACCCCCCGTCACTCCATCCATCAGACCCTCACCATCCTTACTTCTTCACTCTATCTCGTGATCAGTGCAACTCCATCTGTTTGCCACTGGCATGCCATCCCTTGTCTTCACCATCACGTTGAGTCCCCCTCGTGTATATCTCATACGAATAACGGCGTACCACAAGATAAGACTACAAAGCATAGTCACTGGCTTATAAATAAGAGACAGTAGGGAAGAGTTGAGAGCATCAACAAAACGAAACAATGGAGCATAAAGGATTCTAAAATTATCATTTTAA